>PQXL01000134.1:0-80545 GCA_004916875.1 Botrytis galanthina
TAAATCTTTTAAATCTTTTAAATCTTTAAAATCTTTTAAATCTTTTAAATCTTTTAAAACTTTTAAATCTTTTAGTTAGCCATTGGCCTTATCAACCAACCGTAAGAAGACATTCATTGAAAATTTCGAAAGTTGGGAAATATCCCGTCAATCCATACACCTACTAATGATCGTAAGCCCAGAAACTACCGAGTACTTAAAAACGCCGTTTCATAGCTTAATTTTTAGTGAAGAACACATTTAGCTATAAAAGTAGATTCCTCACACAAGACAGACTCGTCCTCAAGAATATATTGAACAATACAAAAAGTATATACAAACCATTTCTTAGAAACAACAAAGAGTTCACGAAATATATACCAACATATTGATATTCAAAGCCAGCAACCATGAATGCAACCACCTCACCCGCACAGAATATCTCCTCCTCATCCTCCTCTTATTCGAATTCCACCGACATTCTGGAATACGGTTTGTTCTTTGATTTAAAACGAAAGTTCCCAGTATGGGGAATTGTATCACTCTGTAGCATTATTGGAATCTACGTTTTGTGTCTTTTCCTGTGTTTGGGTTGGAAGGCCTATCGTACAAGACCTAGTTCTTATGGAACGAACCAGGGAGATGAGGAGAATGGGGGAGGGGAGGGGAGAATTGAAGGAAGAGGAGGGAGGGGAAGCACTCGAGGCCCTGGTGAGAAAGATGAAGTGATAGGGACGTTTGATGCACATGCGAGAGATGGCTGTCGTAGACAGGAGATGGTGACGATAAATGCAATTCTGGTCGATAAGGGACCCTCTAAGATGGATATGAGTGAGCTTAGGCCTTTTGAGGGGTGAGGGGTGAGGGAGATAGAAGATGGGAGATATAAGATGGAATATAAGGAACAGGAAATAGGAGATGGGAGATAGAAGATGGAAGATGGAATATATCATTCATTGTATTATGTTTGATATACATATCAGTAGTTTCACTATCTACATATCTAATAGTATAAGAACAAATGGTTCAAACGTTCAATTGGTGTAGCGAAACAACAAGAGGGAAAAAGATTCAAGCATCTCCCCAAGCCAGGTCAGACCAGCCTCACTAATAATCTCATCTCTGGTGGATTATCCGCAAAGGAAGCACAACTCGAAGATATGGTATTCTATTCAAGGTGCAGCTTGGAAACAGTTGAATACTTCATACTTCCTCACTACTCGAGGACGTACATTCGAGGACGTACATTTCTTCAATCCAATGGGAGGGATGGATGAATGAAGCAAGGAATTTGAGGAAAGATGTGAAGAATAAGAATAGTCGGTATTCGTACACAATACCTACTTGTGTATCGATCAATTGATCAATTGATTGCTTGCTTGCTTGCTTGCTTGCTTGCTTTATATCTCTCCTACCAAGTACCAAGGAAGAGAAAAGAAATCCAAAAAGAACAAATCACAATTAGACCATCTCGGCTGTCCGTCCGCCCACCAAGCCACCCACTCACCCACTGGTTCATCTCACAGACCAATTTTTCTATTAATCCATCTTATCCATCTACTCTACCCACAACTACAACACCATTCCAATAATCCCTACCTGCGTCTACCTTTTTATACTTCAATTCTCATATTTCATTGGTTCACATACCCCTGATATATCTCCGCACATTTACCTTTTATCATATCATTCAACCCAATCTCTCAAATCTCTCAAATCTCCATTTCTTTTCCTTCCCCGGAGAGTTCAGTCTAGGATGTGATTCAGATTAACTTTTTTTTCTTCCACGTCTTCATCAGGTCTTATATTGACTCGGGACTCGGGGACGGATTACCCAATACAATCATTCGAGTCAAACCAGATGGGAAAAAGCATAGAGAGCTGGAGGAAAATGTCTCTCCAATAGGTAGGCCAGATAATTTACCAGGGGGTTATTCATCGCTCGACTTGCACAGCAGGGAGATGCTGCCCAGGTATCCAGGTACATTGATATCAGACCAGTATCGAATGGTATGACTTGACTCAACATAATCGCACAACCGTTCACGTCCTGCCCTTCCTTGTCTGCTTGCTTGTCTCGGGAATTTGGAGAAGACTAATTGAGGGGCGTGGTTGTACAAATCAATTGTTGGGTCACTTGGGTGTGCCACACCTTTTTCTTTTTCTTTTTTCATCGTTACATGTAGGTCCTCAAAGTTTATAAATGTTTGGAAGATTCCATTCTTCAAGGGAATAGGAGAATATACACACGCCAAACCCAATTGAAGAAAAGACGTACTATTATAAGAAAGGGGATAACGGTAAGATGGATTGGAATTAAAAAGAGACGCGGGATAGATTATATTTATATTACAGTCTGTGCGGAATTTCTTCTTTCGACTAGAAGACAATTGGGTTTTCGGAGGTTAGTTGAAAGAAGGATATTCGAATTGGATCAAATTGTTTTGAATCAATTGGATCGAAGGTTTGGCGCAATTGGGAAAAGGAAAGAAAGGAGAAAAGATATAAGGGAATTCGTGAGTGAATGCGGAGGAAGGTAGGAAGGTTGGAGGGAAACATACACACAACATCTACACACACGAACGAACAAACGAACGAGCGAGCGAGCGAATGGATGAACGAACAAACGAACAGACATTAAACGGATATTGAACGCTCAGTTGAGAACGAGTATCTGCGACAATCGATTTGGTTTCGAGCGACGGTTTCAATTCTACTTCTACCATACCTCAAACACCTTCTCAAACAACTTGTCCTTCCGCTTTCGCTCTTAAACAAATCGTACCAATCGATCACTCTTCAATCTATTTCCCTCTTACTTCATCTCCGCAAACACCTCATCATACCATATTACACGACCAAATCATGGCAGCAACTTCTTATGATTCCAATCGCATAACCATAACTATCCTCGGCGACGGTGGCGTTGGCAAATCCGCTTTAACCCTCCGCCTCGTAAAATCTCAATGGACATCTGATTACGACCCTACCATTGAAGATTCATACACCCTCACCCGACGCATCGATGGCCAAACATATCACCTCTCCATAACTGACACCGCAGGCCAAGAAGAATATCGCGGGATGTGGCAAAGTGCCAATGGGAGCATGAGAAGTGATGTTTTCTTATTGGTATATGATATTACGCGACGGGAAAGTTTGGATGCGCTAGATTGGTTCGACGAATTAGTTACTATGGAGGGAGAAGTTCGGGGCGAAGAATGGAGAAGAGCGCAGGCCGAATCTTCTCCTTCAAAATCTCGTTCAAAAACAAAGAAATTTCAGAGCTCAAATGCAAAGTCAACACAAGGGGGAGGATTCGATTATGGGTACACGCCTCCGATTAAAATCATTGCGGGAAATAAATGCGATCTGCAAGAATCGCGCGAGGTGACGGCTTCGCAGGGTTTGGAATGGGCTAGGGCAAGAAATTGTGGGTTCATGGAAACAAGCGCGAGGAGCATTGTTAATATCGAGGAAACTTTCGCGTTGATTGTTAGACGGGTTGTGGAGGGAAGGAAGAGGGCTTTGATGGATAGGGAAATGATTGATAGAGGGGAATTTGGGGATGAGATATCGGGAGTACTTATGGATGGGGCGGAAGGGGATGAAATGAATGGGGAAAGGGAGAAGTTGGGGACTAGGAGAGCGATGACGAAACCATTGACGCCATTACCGCCGGGGACTCCAAGCGGAGAATATGAAAAGAGAGGGAATAGAAATGGGAGAGGAATTAGCAAGGGAAAATTAAGGGAGATAGGAAGGAAGTTCACCTGCTGGAGATAGATCGATTTGATAGGTGGGATGAGGTGATTGGAGATAATGGTGAATGAGAGCAAGTGGCTGGAAAAGAAGGAATAAGACGAGACGGACGACACAAGACGAGAAATTACGACATATATTAATGACATCACAACTTATGAGTAGTGATTTTGCTTAGTTGATTTACTGGATATCCATTTGTATTTTATATTTGGGAGGGAAAGGGAAGGGAAGGGAAGGGATAGGGATAGGGATAGGTATAGGAATATGGATAGCGTGGAGGGAAGGTTACGCTTGGACGGGATGGATACGGAATGGTTGGGTTTGTCAATTTAGGCAAGTAAAATGCCAATCAATTTCAAGGGGCTGGATGCGCTGAACGGAATGGGATGGAATAAGAATACATTACCGCATTGCTGTCTACTGTCTGTTGCAAAAAAGAAAAGTCACAAAGGAAAAGGGAGGAATAACATATACCATATACCATAGGATAGGGAAGCATATAGCGAGGAGCTGTGGAGCTTTTTATACTTTTCTCTAGCGATTAATGAAATTGAGTATAAAATACTTGGATGCTTTGAGAGTCTCGGAATGAAGTGTATATGTACCAGATATCTAGGTATGTATGAAACATGAGATAGCTCGAGATGTGGGGAAGAGATTTATGACTGTGGGTGATTTATATGGATATTGGGTGCACGATATAATGGTATTGGAGAGAGATTGAGCTTGAGGTAAGTCTATTGATAATTCGACATTTAAACATACCCTAGGTTCAGGTGGAGGGAAGTTGTAGTGTGTATATATGTATGTATGGATGGATGGATGGATGGATGGATAGATGGATCGCTAGAGGAAATCCTACAAACCTTTACTGTTTACATTTGTTCTTTGAATTGAAACGGAGCAATTGGGTTATTGGAGGATTTTGCCAGTGGACGATTCCGGTCTATTTATTCTCCTATGACTAGGTGGCGGGTAAGGGAAGTAGATGTGATGGTGTAAAAAGAGAGGGAATGAAGTAGAATGATTAGAAGGAATAGAAGGAATGAGGTGAATTAAATGAACCCTTCCCCCTCCTATTAGATCTCTATCTGTTGTAACTTGTCATAAATCATTGTATGTTGTATCTTATGCTCTCCCTATTTCCATAACCCCGCGCACTTTTACCAGCCGCTTAAATCGATGATAGTGAGATTCCTTCACATCCTGTTCCTATCTCCAGTATCTAGAAGGTGTAATATCCATCCCCTCTAATTCCTCGTCTCGATATTTTTGCCCTGCTTCACTACCCAAGTCCTCCACTCATTATATTCCTTCCAGCTAACACTTTCTTTTCTTCCCTGATACCTGACAACACTCAACTGGCTCACTTCCCTCCACTTCTCCCTCTTTCCTCCCCAGCCCGCCTTCCTCATCGCACTAACAACCGTCTCTTCCTTTCCCCACTCCTGCTCCACCGCCACATCAGGTAAATAGCATGCTCCAAACCTCTTATTCTTATGATAAAAACTGATTCTGATCCCATGAACCCCGATTTCCCAATCGAGCGGATGAGCACACTCTTCGAAATCCGTAAGTAGAGTCACGGCAACCTCGAGAGTTGGGAGTTCCCGCAGTGTAATGGGATCGAAGCGGGAATCGTGCAGAGCGGAAATTATTGCATACTCAGGTAGAGATGTGAGGAGGGGCTCGGAGGAGAAAGTACCGATACAGCCGCGAAGAGAAGGAGATTGTTGATGGGGTTGTGACGAGGAGGAAAGCGTATT
The DNA here is from genome assembly GCA_004916875.1 of Botrytis galanthina. Lineage (NCBI taxonomy): Eukaryota > Fungi > Ascomycota > Leotiomycetes > Helotiales > Sclerotiniaceae > Botrytis > Botrytis galanthina. The sequence continues at coordinate 5,511 of PQXL01000134.1, forward strand.
CCATGTTACGAAGAGGGGGGTAGACCAATCGCGGAGATTGCGGGGAGGGGAGAGTTGAGTTGTTTGACGGGGAGTAGGGGAGATACCGATGGGGGTGAATGAGGTGGTTGAACTAGAGGGAGTAGTTGCAGATGTGGAATTGGAGGTTGATGTTCGTTCGGAGGAACTGGAAGATGGTGTACTGGTTCCGGAAGCAGATCGTGTAATTCGTTGAAGAATAGGATGACGTGCTGAATTTGTGGTTGAATTTGGATCTGGTCTTGGATTTGTTTTTGGTGGATGAGAACCAGTAACCTGAAGATCAACATCTTCTTCTTCCTCTTCTTCGGTGTTTTGTAATTCGAGACCTTTAGGATAAGATGTCCATAATTCTTGAACCTTTTCCAACCCTAATGGTTGTCGTTTCTCGAGATGAGCAGTTAAAACTTCGAAACAATAGAGACAATGATCTGGAGTTGCCATAATTGTTGGTGTTACTGGCGAAGATGGTTTGGTTGATGGATGTGGGATTGTATTGAGGGTTGGATTTGAAAGGAGTTGTAGCTCTCGACCTGACGGTAAGGGTAGGGGATACGAATATGGATACGAGTGTTTGTATGAAGATTTGTAATCGTTTTTGAATTTGAATTTGTATTCATGTAATATATTAACTCTATTGTACTTGACAAACTTTGTGATGAGCGTAAGTTGGTGAAATGAGGTTATTGATGTTGTTGAGATAAGGGATTTGAGTGGAAGTGAAGACTGATAGGAAGGTTGTTGTGAATGAATGTGAATGTGAATGTCAGCGAGGCCATTACTGGTAGGAGGAGCTCGGGTGTTGTGGGACTTCATAGCGGGGGTTATCGATAAGCTTTAATCTTTGATTTGTGGAAATCGATGATGAATGTTTCAGGTATCTACCTGGGTAGGTATGATTTGCATAAATCTCGATTGGAGTGGATAATTTCTGAATTGTGCATTATCCATTCCGGATTCGGACTTTGAGATGATGGATCATTCCAGTCCGAGATCTCCGGCTTCCTCGGTTCATTAGATTCCGTTAGTCGCTTGGTCGGTCGGTAGAAATACTACTTGTATACGGCATGAGATAAGTGATTGAATATATGCTTGCTTTTGATTGCTTGATATCAATGATGATTGTATTTCATTTCCGTCGTGAAGGATGAAGCTGGAGTGGTTCGAATTAACTAGCAAACGTTGACGTTGATATCACAGCGACGACGGTGATGAAGTTCCTGTTTCAACTTCTTTTGTAAGGTTATTGAAAGTGCAGCTGACAATAAACCCCCTCGTTTTCATCATCATTCAAAGAGCTCCTGTTTTAGGCGTGAAAGATTATTTTCCTTATATGTCATCATCTCAAAGTACAAAGGACGAATATCTCGAGACTACTCAGGTACCTAGTCAGTAGTGACCTCTTCAAAGCCACGTTTTCATTGCCAAGTAAAATACGAATCGCAGGTCAAATACTCAAAGGCTATTTACAGATCAAAAGCAATGATCAAATTACTAGGTACTTACATATCATTATCCGGTATCTGTCTAAGAAGCTTGTCATCAATCATTTCCCAAACCAGCGAGCCTCAAACGAGACCTTTACCCCTTAAATCTATAAACAACAACAGAAAACCTTATTCCTCCACAACATCTACAGCCCCCAAAAGTTCATCCGTTCGGATCTCAAGATTCCCGTCTTCCTCAAACATTCTACGCATGAAGAATTCTTATTCTATCGGACCATTGGACGTTTTCGAAGCTTCACGGGTAATGTTGGGATGACAGCCATCTTTACATCTCGCTTCACTTCATCCATGTTTCATCACCTTTTTTCTTCCAACCCTTACAACACATCAATCCAGTTTTTCTTTATCATAATCCCCAACTTCCCCCAGCAAATCTGAGAAATATCCACGAGCCTAAATAATACTCTATACAACATAAGCCTTGTCCATACATTCGATGTATCATGACCATGTGAATATCATTCAGTTTGTAATGCAGTGAACCCCGGTTTCTGCTCGATTTCATGATATCTGCGAATCAAGCAGAGCGATGGATTGGAGGAGACATGGAATTAGCATGTTGATAGGTGCCCCTTTGAAATCATCTCTTCATAGGTATTGGATGAATTCTATGATGATGACTTTGGGAAGCGAGAGGCGCAGGTTTGAGTCTAGATCCTCGTTTTGAGTTTGTGGGATGTTGACGGTTCGATGAAGAAAAGATATAAAGACAATGACCTCGAAGTATGGGGGATTCTTTTTATCACCATTTTCATCTCGTTCCTTATCTATCTATTCAACTATCAATCATTGATTAATTTCTTGTTTATATGCAATTACTTGTTGCCGGTCGACTTCATTGAATCATCACTATCATTAGACAGTCCTTTGCTTTTTTTTTCGCTCAATACCTAAATAAACATTCCCACTAGCAACTATGCAGTTCACACTCATCACTATTCTTTCTTTCGTCGCTATTGCGATTGCCACACGTATGTTATCCCAAGTCTTCACACGCCGACCTATCTTTGTCGTCCACAGTCCCCTTTCCGCTCCCCGTATCAACGGAGCCATATATTTTTCTCCTGCTGACAAAAATACAGCTATTCAGCTCGCAGCACGCGCAGTAGATGCATCGACTGCCTCAATGACCGATGCTCAGGGAAATGTCGTTAGCTTCGACTCTGCTAGTGTGAATCAAGGTACGCTACATAAATTCTTCTTCTCTTTTCCAGATCATATGATCATCTTTTTCGTCCGGTCTTTGTCTTTTGATTTTCAAAGATGAATTCCTTTGGTGTACTAACACTTTTGGAACTACTTAGCTGCCAAGAACTCTGGCATGTAAATCAACCGCATGTCTGGATTTTACGGCTTCCAATCTCAATACATGGATAAACGGAGTTTGAACTTGACAAATTTCTGAAGGCGATGCGTAATGAAGCGGAGATGGTCGAGATATCGTGGTGTACTGTTTAGTCGTTGTCAGCTTGGTCTTGGAGAAACTCATGCGGCATAGATTGTATTGCATTGGTGTTTCTTTGGATGGTAGTTGTCTATTGAATTGGCTTGGATTGATATCGTTGGAGTAGGATAAGATAGGATAGGAGTAGATCATATTGATGATCAAATCTGCACTTTATCACTGGTTTTAATTGCATACCATTATACACGATCACTTTCGTTATGAAGGGCCATCAGTATCTCTCTTGCGGGAGGAATGACAAGTACATGCCTCATTCATTGAGGATTATTCTGACTCTTAAGATTACCTACCTTCATCAGCTGTAGTTCGGCTGATATTGATTCTACCGCATCGACAACATCTCAATCATTTCTTTCCAATTTCCAATCCAAGATCAGATATCAACATAATCTTTGTCGGAAGATAAGCAAAACATTACTTATTTGTAATGTCTACCTGGTGGTCGTCCAATCTGATAAGCTAAGCCTTCTATCACGGACAATCATCCGAACCTCAAATGTGGGGAAAGGTTCCACTAAAACTTTACGCCTTTAAATGGACATATGCTTACCAGACGTTCTTTCTTATCTTGTTCCTCTTCATATAGATTTCATTTTGATTCTTTATTGCTCTTCAAACTGCGTGCAAGACTACAACTCAGAGAAAAGCAGACCTTTTCATTTAATCGATCAATCCCGTCTCAATTAATCAAGCAAGTATGGCTGACTCAACTCCACAAACCCTTCGTCCAAACCTCCCCGAAACCCTCCATATCCTCCGTCTCGATCCAATCCATACACCCTCACCAGATTTCTCATCTCTCCCAATCCCTTATACCGTCACCGAACTACCAAATCCCCCTCCAAAAGGTGACGAACTTATGACATATCTCAAACCGGCCCATGTCTTAATCTCCACCCGTTTCTTCCTCACCTCAGCCATTCTATCCCAACTACCGAATTTAAAGCATATAGCTATCCTCGCCATCGGAACCGATCATGTCGATATTTCTTATTGTAAAGAACATGGAATTTCGGTATCAAATGTTCCAGCGGCAAGTAATGAAGCGGTGTCAGAACATGGATTAACGCTGTATATGGCACTTAGAAGGAATGTAGTAGGGATGCATGAGAGAACTAGAGAGGGAAAAGAATGGAAGGAGAAGGGAAGTTTGAGTGAGCATTTCTATGGGGGATTGATGACAGGGTTTAAGGGGGAAGTGGTGGGAATTGTAGGGGGTGGAGAGTTAGGTAAGATTGCAGTTTATTTTTTCTTGGGGTTATTTTTGGGGGGTGAGATCGAGGGAGTGATTGAAACGTAGTTCGTTTCACAGTTCTCTCATGATCATTATCATTGGGAGAAAGTGCCTAGGGGATGTCGTCAAAGTTGGCCAGGTCATGTGCCATGGCTGTCTACAGAGCTCCCATCTCCTTTCAAAGCAAGGTAGTCAGTAGTCTGATGATGTATTCCGTATTGAAAACAGAGTATCCAATTATCTTGACTCTAGTCCAACAATACAAAGTGTTGAATATCTAAAAGAAATGAGCTTCCGGTATTGAAAGCTTCTGGTTCTTTCACTGTCGAATTGGGCTACTGGACACTATGCCCGCAATCCCACAACACACGATTCATAAACTAACAAAGCATAGGAAATCGAGTAGCAAACCTTTGTCGGGCTTTAGGAATGACCGTTCAAATATGCGAACGAAAAGGTGTTCCTGAATCCGAAACCCGTCTAAATTATACCCCATTCACCACCGTCATGAAAACCAGTACCGTCCTCTTTTTTTCTCTCCCCTTGACGCCCAGTACCGAAAATATGATTGCCTCGGCGGAACTATCAATAATGAGACCAGATGCTCTCATCATCAATATCGCACGAGGAGGAATAGTCAATGAGGAGGATTTAGTCGATGCATTGAAACAAGGCAAAATCGCAGGAGCTGCAACGGATGTTTATGTAGAGGAACCAGCCGGAGAAAATAATACGTTAGTGAAAGCAGCGAGGGATAGCGAGTTGAGGGATAGTGGAAGATTGATTTTGAGTCCGCATATTGCTTGGTATGGAATAAGTAGTGTGGAGAAATTGAGAAGGGTTGTGACGGAAAATATCAAAGGATGGTGTGAGGGTGTTGGCGGGAATGTTGTAGGTTGATTATTGAGGGGTGAAGTAAATAGTAAAGGAATAGATAGGCTGACGCTACATGATATGCGGCATTGGTGCCTCTCAAACGGTCGCATATCAAAGAATCCATCCAAGTCAACACCATTTAAATCATTGACCTTCATTATTCCGATCGCCAGATATTTGAGTTAATTCACATACTAAGAGGTCTCTTGATTTTGATCTCTCTTTCGTACATTCACAATTGAAGCAACCGAGTAGATGATCATGAGATGGTCTTCAATATTATTATTATTTATGTCTATTCCACATAGAACATTCCACGACTTCCTATACATCAATCTATATCTAATTATAAATTATCCTGACCACTTTAACATGATTTTGAGTTATTCATCGAATCATCAATCCGGGTGCACATCCCCAATCCACACCATCTACAAATTCCACTTTTGATCAACAGGTCTATCATCCAAAGCCCACGATTTCCATTTCTCCAGAAGCTCAATTTCCTCTTCTGTAACCGCAACCCAGATATTCTTCTTACACCATGCGTTGAAGAGCTCGGTGGTTCTCCACTCATCATGTAGGGAATTGTCGCATTTGTAGAGAGCGTCGATAAGGAAGAGATTCCAGGGGCGACCGGTGATGGTAGTTGTTGGAATAGATGAGGGTCGGGATTGAGATGAAGAAGATGAGGAAATCGAAGGCGCCAGACCAGGTGACGAAGGCGTTGAAGAAGTTGAAGGTGTCAAAGAATCGGACGGAATGTTCTCCTCTTTATCCTCAGCATCATCCTCAAGTGTATGTTTAGAGTGGGCCGAGGGAGTCGGTGGTAATTCAACAGGTGTCCATTCACCCGAAGAAGTTGAGGGAGTCAAGACCCCCGATTCCATTTCCTCTTCATCTTGACCTTCATTTTCATTTCTATCACCGGCCTCAATCTGAGCAGCAGTCATTTCCGCATCCTCGGAAATACCCTTCAATTTTCTTTCTAATTCATCCAGTTGCTCAATTATTCGTGACATATTAGATTCTGATCTCGAGTACAATTTCTCTATATATTGCTCGGTTTCTACAATCATTCGTACTGCTTTATGCTTCTCTACGGGTTTCAGATCTCGAGTGACTGAATCGATCATTTCACGGATTCTTGATCTCAGCGAACTTGGAAGGCTAACAGGGATTTTTGACCGGAGTGTAGTGAAATGAAATGGAGAAAGAGAAAAATTCGGGGATGTTATTTCGTTTGCAATAGTATTCTTATTGGGATGGGCTTTCCCTTCTTTCTTGGTGTCAAAATCCACGAGATTGAGATAAAGACGATCTTTTGCTTGGCGCGAGGAAGATTGACTTTTTAAAGGTTTGAGATCGGAAGAAATTTTCATATCTTTCTTATTGTCTGCGTCGGTCTCGGCTTTGCGTATTCCTGAGTGTGTTTCGTTCGACCCTGTGGCAATACTGTATTCAATTCCATCTAGTAGTAAGGATGCGCATTCAATGATTGTGGGAATTTTTCCAGAATTTGTTGTGAAGGGAGGGGTCTCTTCCCATTCCTTTTCGTCCTCGGTAGCGTTCTTTTTCTTCTCCCCAAATAGCTTCTGTAAATGCTCCAATGTGATATCTGCCAACACTTCACCAATCTCGTAAACAGTGACAACTAAAAGCCAGTATGGTTTGAGGGTGAGCATAAATATGAGTAGCTTGAATTTTCCACTTTGCTTCAAACGTGAAATGGCAAGTGATTGACTCGCAATGTAATAGATGACATAGTAGAAGATGTAGTCCAAATCTAGAATCATCAGAAATGTGAGCGATACGAGAACTATTCCCGTGTTCTTCCAAAAATGAGGTTGAGATGTGGCGGTTTTGGAGTTGGAAGTCGGGTAAGTCAAGAAAAACTTTGTAAGCATCTTCGGGATGGAGGGGTATAGTGTGAAGATACCGAGTGTCATTGATAGAGATAGGTAGTAGGATAGTGTTTGGATTGAAGATTCACATTGATGGACTTGGGGAGAAGTCATGTTGGCTGGATTCGTCATGATTATCTCCGGTTTGTGTGTAAAGGTATGCGCGAACATAATTCTGAATGTTGGTACAAAGAGGAAGAAGAGAAAATCTCCCAGATGCGTGCGGGGCAACTTTTATATAGAAAATTTCTTTGCAAACTGGTCAAGTCCCAAGAACAGATCTACCCGCTAAAGATAAACCGTTGAAGCTAGTCCAGAGAATCCAGTATCTTAGGACTTAAAGGTATTTGCAGACTTGATAAGCTCCATAGTAGAAGGAACTAGCCTGGATAGGCAAATATTGTACAATAAGATCAATTTTCATGTGCTTAGCGGTATGGTCTGGCACAGTGGTAGTCTATGACATTATCATAAATTTCAGTTGTCTTCTACCTTTGGGTTTTGAGTTGGTCCTAAATATTAACTACTGATATCTAGTCTACGAGCCAAGAGTTTTAACTCTCTTTCTGTGTGGGGGAGACAGATTAAGAGTCTAATATCTTAGTTTTCATGCTAGTCGTGCGCTAAAATGAGGGGGACGGATATGACATCTCGCTTAAACGAAGGTGCGAAGAAGTTTTGCGAGATGTGATTTCATGATCGTGGCCCATCATGGTAATCTAAATACTTTATCTATTTAGTTAATCTTTTTAGGGATAAAAATTTATTACTTTCTCCTTCAGGATCCATTTCATCTGCAATTTCTCATCTGCAATGATAAGGTCATTCCAAATTATGAATTATATTGTGTGTTGGGATTTACATCACAAACTTTCACTTTATTTCGGGTGGAGTATTTTTCCGACAATAGAAATTTATTGAAAAATTTAAGTTCCAGCGGTAGATAAACTATTAGATAAGTGCGTGTGGGAGGTTGTATAATTCTATGGGGTTAGATAATAATATGGTGGAATTTTCTCACTACTTTAACTTCAACGGTTCATTTCTTATCTTCCAAGATGAAAGTGAGGAAATGACGAGACCATAGGACGATATATGCTTTTACGCTTTAAGAGAGGCCTTGGTTGGAAGAAAAATTTAACTTCTAGGACAAGATAGCCCAGAGCTCTGAATTCCAGTCTTCGTTTGATATGACATCCGGCTTGTGGTACTACTATTTTTGGATCAAATATGTCTGTTAAAGGGGGCAGTGATAGTTCATGATGAGGATAGAATTGATAGGTGGAAGGTATAAAATAAACTTTCGGGCGGCCGATCAAAGTCTGTGATGAAAATTTCTAGAAGAAACATATTAGTACTAGTGTTAATGATTTACTCTGGCTATCAATCTAGCTCATTCATAAAAGACTCGATAATCACCAATTACAATGGCGAATCCCGTGATGAGTCGGAAATTTTTCAAGACTTTATCTGCCTATGGTTGGCATGACGGATGCTTAATACTAGCACAGCCTTTTCGAAGACGACATAAGACATCCACGTCATTTAATTCCTTTGATATTCGAACATTGACAACGTCTGAAGTTTGTGAAACTTTCAACGCCCAATTATAAGTCACAGAATCACTTACCCAGCAATATTCCGGCACGGCGTTGATCACAAGAACTCCGGTCCCAGCCAATCTCGATGAATGTTATTTTCTTAATTAATAGTTTCCCCTCATCTTTCGGAGATAATGAACCATCCAGAAAAAACGTCTTCAGAAAGAAGAAACAATATTTGAATCATATTAATGTAGTGACAACGGCGATCTTTGAGGGGTCGATAAAATGACAGTGTTCACGCAGAGATTATACAAGGTAATAAGTAATGTTACAAGGGAAATTCATGAGAACAGCATTTAATTATTTAACATTTCATCATACAAAATAGACCGTCATTAATTATCATACAAAATTTCCTTAATCGTTCATCATAACCGCGCTGGAAAAAACCACAGCCCAAACTTTTACCATCCCTTATTCTTCTACCTCCTCATTCTCTTAGGTAGACTGCGTGTCCTCATGACCTGGCAGGTTTCTTTGAAACTCGATCTGCCTTTTCACTACCGGTTATATTCTCACTACCGGCTGACGTTCCGCTACCAGTTGTCTTTAAGATACCAGTTGGCATTCCACTACCAGTTGTCTTCAAGATACCAGTTGGCGTTCCACTACCGGTTGTCTTTTCACTATCAGTTACCATCTCACTACCAGTGACCTGCTGAACAACCTTGGTCATTCTCCCTTCTTCAACTCGTCTCTGTTCATCCATAGACCTGTTCGACACAATGCGAGCGCGAATATTTTGTATGGCGATAGCAAAAATGATGATGAAAAAGAAGGCGATAGAGACACCTGCAATGTAGGCTGGTCTTTGCTCGTTACTTATGGATTTTGCATCATGTATTGGAATACATGATCTCAAAGTGATAGCTCTGGCGCAAGTGCTGTTTTTGGAGGTAATTCCGACGTAAAAGTTATCCGTGCTGTTGGAATTCATGGTATTGTTGGGATTCATGGTTATTATTTGGTAGATGTTGAGTTGAACCTGATTGTGTGTACAAAGCGATTGTGTAAAAAGCGATTGTGTAAAAAGCGATTGTGTAAAAAGCGATTGTGTAAAAAGCGATTGTATATATGTATTATGTAAATTGAGTGATAGATTCGCGAATGTTTGTAAAAGAGTGATTGGGTATGATCAGAACGTGAAGAAAAATTGGGGAAATATTTATATGCGTTCGTGAAGTTGTACGCTAAGAAAAAAACGATCAATATAGGGGTTATTTAATCCTATCAGATAAAGCATATAATTAGTTATCATGTTTAAAGTCTAATTTAGGGATGATCTCGAATAGTGAATGACGTTTCCCTGAGGCGCACATATAGAATTTACTATTCAGCCTGAAACTAGTTCTGTGGTATCAATTAGCTCATGGGCGATCTGCACTAATTGCGGTATTTGAACATAGATTGTCCCATGACCGCTCGGCAATGCTTATGAGAGACATAAAAAAAATAAAACAGTGTTTAGGTTTTATTCAAAGCCACAAATCATGGTTGACAGTAAGATGATATTTTGAGCTTAAGTGATTTTCGAGTTTGACAAGCAGATACTTCATCGAGTGCAATGTCTTTAAAGTTTGAAAGGAGTAGACTTCAATGGGATAATTGTTGACCCATTGATGACATCCAAGTCACATGACAAAGTTGAAACTGTCCGCCTTTATAAGGTAAAGTTTAGCGCGAGTCGCGATAATGAAAGACATGCTGACATTCTCCCTTTAGTAATGGTGCGACGAAGATGAAGGAGGAGCCAAGGAAGCTATAGAGAGGGGATTATAGATGACAAGACCACCCCTCCTGAGATACACACAGCTTATTGCCATTTTAGGTATATAACCCGTTTAGCTGAAGATCAAAATGTGTGAATTGAGATGATATGTCAGGTACTAGTGTAGAGTGGATTCTAGCGGCTCTTGGAAGAGCGACCCTATGAATGGCATTTGCAAGTTTGTCAGGACGAATTTGTTCATCGTCATCTTAGTTTGTAACAGAAGTGTAAATGAAATGTGATTTGGTCATAGGGATGTGGGAATGACGGTACTCGAGTCTTAGTGCCTTATAAAATTAGATTACCAAGGCTATCGAATACTAGTCGAACGCTTCTCATTAGAATGTGGCCTATAGAAAAAGGTCACAGATATGCAACAAAAACTTTGAAAGAGCTGTGATGAATTTTGATTGGATGATAGTAATGTTAATGAACACCATTAGAGTTTTGGATCGGCATTAGCTGACGAGGAAAACTGTAAGGAACAAAACCAATAGCTAATCAGAATGTCGAAAGAAAATCAGAAGAAGAGGCTAGGACAAGAAAAAATGACCTCGGGACAAATCGTGGAGTACTTGCTTCTAAACTAAAGAGGCAGATCAGGAACATGCATGATTTTGAAAATTCCAATCATATCTGGATTGGTAAGACAAGATACAATAATAACTTCAACAATGATGACATGTGGAATTTTACTTTCCGATATACTCATCACTTTCATACATCATGGCAAGGATGAAAGTTTCGAAAGCTCGGAGTGATATGGTCCACTCATCTTTTCCAGCCTCTGCACGTAACTCCCATCAAGTAAACCACGTTACGAAATTTCGTTGGCTGTACTTTAGGCTATCAGTCAATTCATCAATTTGGATCCCTATATTACCAAGTATTGGCAAGTTTCCCGGAGAAGTCCAAACATCGATCTGCAGCAGTTGCCGCGTTCATTGCTTCTTTGTATCATCCCATTTTATTCTCCACGAGGAGTATATCATAAGATGTACTTAAAATTCATGCAACTCCACTTTATTACCCTCTACTTCCTTCATCTCCGCTGCAAATTCAACGATTGGATGGCTAAGTACCTCCCTCTGCCTTTCAGCCACCACCCATATCGGTACTGGCGTGGAAAATGAATAGAATAGTAATGAGAACCAAAAATCCGTGATTTCCATTGGATCTGGGAAATAGAGATTGATACCCCATTCTAATGTGAAGCCCGCTAGTTGATCTGTTATGTAATCCCGATGGGTATCGGTATGGGCACAAGTTTGAGACGGGATATCAATAGATGAACCCCACAAAGTATAAATGACAAGATTGGGTAAGAAATAACCATCACCACCATCTGATTTCTGCTCCGAAACATGTCTTAACAACACAACCGCAATGTTTCCTCCAGCAGAATCTCCCGAAATGACGATTTTAGATGGGAATATACCCAAATAAACAAGATGCTTTGTATGTATTAACTCCGTCCTGGAAAGCCACCGAAAATTGCAAAGCGGAATCGCCGACAAGAATTTATTGGATAAGCAGTGCATATTTAGCACTGTGCTTGATGAGAAGCTCAGCCGCATCCGACCATTCAGATATTCGACTAGATCCGAATATGAATGAGGCACCGTCGAAGTGTAGGATGACGGTGTCTTGCTTGTCAAATTAGAAAAGATTTGGGTATCATGTGCTTCCAATCGTAATTGGTATGACGGGGGCAATGGCAAGAATGTCACCATTAATCTTCTTGATTCATGCTTTGATTATTAGAAATCGATCTCCTTTTGCTCCTGGATCGATTGAGAGAGGCAGTGTAAGCTTAATATATGTGACAAGGCGGAGAGCAACCTAATAAATTCGGTGGTCATGGTGTTGCGACGGGTCCATTCAAGATTTTGACGTATAAATTTGGGATGTAGTATAGATCCAGGAAAAGCATATGGGCTGTAAGATGAATTGCTGCGATGGAGAACCATAATGCTTTCCCCAGGCTGTCGAGCGTGGTAGCCTTTCAAAGGCTGATCCGGTATGAATGTAGGGAGTAACAGGTTTCGGCAGGAGCATGGTGTCGATCGCTTCCGAAGTTAAGAATGGTGTATCAGATCTACCTCAGTAATCCAAACAAATGAATCAAATAATCGACCAGAATGCTACTTTTCATATAACCGCAGTGTAAAAACCACGATTACTGGATGTAGACGGAAATAAAGCAGTGAGATGCCAGTAATTCAAAGATTATTCAAGTACCACTTGTCACCATTCTATCTACACTTGTAGGAATCATGATTTCGAGAGGTGCATCGGCATCATGTTTGGTAATCAAAGATTGTGAATGTTGGGGTTTGTGTATATTGGGAACGTAGCTCCACCGTGCCCCATCAATAACACGAACCTATCAACTTGATCAGAATGTTGTATTCAGATCACTGCGTATTCATTCTTATACTTATTCATGCCTTTGGTGGAAAATGTATCACTTGTTCTATAGGGTATCAACTGAATCTCCAAAGCAAATCAATCCATCCCAGGAAGCCCTTCAGTCCCACCAATCTTTGCCCAAAATGCTTCAAAGTCTACTCCTTGTGACTCGAACATTACTTTGGCCTTCTCCATTGTGGCCTTTTGTTGCTCTGGACCAAATCCTTCCGGTTTCGATGATTCGAACTGAACCAATTCAATCCATTTGAAGAAAAGGTTTTCCTTCCCCATCAATGTCAATTCATCCTTGAAAGCTGTTATTTTCTTCCTTCCCAACTCTTCCTTACTATTTGGGTCGATAGGAGCCTCGGTTTGAATCATCCATCCATAAGCTGCGTGCCATGCGAAAACAGTCGTTTTGAAATCTTGAAAATCCATAGTCTTCTTGTCCACCATTTTTGTAGCCTGAATCATAGCTTTCCAATCCAAATCCCATTCGCTGTTCAACATCAAATATCCGGTCTTTTGTGACAACCATAATGGCTCAATCGCCTTTCTGACATTCGATGACATTAATTCTTTTCCCGTTTCATTATCTTCCTTTAAGAAATCCCCAATTGTTTGATCCCATTTTCTGCTACGACGCACAACAATCTCTCTTTCGCGGAAACCTACTCCTAATCTCCATGACACCGGGTTACCAATCGTTCGTCCCAGAAAGAAATCTCGAGGCCATGGCCAAACAAAGATGTATAAAAGTAAATCGATCATAAAGATTGAAGCACGACGTAAAATCTCGTATCCTGTATCATTCAATGGTATCTTATGAGTTTGAATGGTTGTCTCGTTGTAATTCCCCATCATCGAAAAACAAATCTTCATGTAAAAGGGGAAGATAGTAGAAGCGCGCCATAGGAGTCCTACAACAATTGCAACATTCATAAGCACCGGAACCAAGAAGATCTTCTTTTTGAAATCTGCGGGATGTTTGTCGATATGCGCAATGTAAATATGATACTTCGAGAGCTTCTCTAGGAATGGTTGAAGCTTTGGAGGAGGCCGTGTAAAGGGGGCAGGAGGTTCATCTGAAGTGGTTGGGGATGATCTCTTAGCAGAGGTAGTATTAAACGTCCTCTTGGACTTCGTTTTAGGAGGCATAATGATCCGTAGATACAAGAATGTATTAAAAATTATGTGGTTGTGAAGTTTAATTTGTATGGACTGTGAATGGGAAGGGCTGGAACAATGTCTCGGAACATTGAAATGCGTAGTTAGTGCGCTTCGGTATCCGTAAATTCCTTCAATCATTATGATGGCAACTTTATGAAAATTATTTAAACATTCATTGAAACGACAATGCAATCATGAGGAGGGGTCGCAATTTAATAAAGGTATGGAACTCAAATCTTATAAGGTTTCATGGTATTCTAACCAATATAGGAAACATCAGCTCCATCAGTATGCGCTTTTTGTTGGCATCGACTTGGAGGAATTGGCCCTACTTCACATACACAGCGTCGATTTTTACAATCCTCTGATTCGAGATCAAAACCACCAGCCGAAGGTACTGCGGTACGAGAATCTGAAGAGTATGAATCAACTCCGCTTGTGCAGCCCAAGGCACCTAGCACGCCATGGCGTCCTGGACCTGGGATGGGAAGTGGCTTCAGTAAACCGGCCTTTGGAGGCTCTAAAATTCCTGGAGTAGGACCCTCTGCTAGCTTCGGTCGCCCAGCTGCTGGAATTCCTATGAAGTCAAGAATACCAGATCCTCCCAAACCAGAGCGACCTGCACAGCCTTCTGCCGAAGAAGAGTTCCGTGTAAGTCAACAACGAAAAGTCGAGATACATTCAGGGCCGGGACCCGAGACAAATAGAGCCTTTAGACCACCACCACGTTCACAAAAGGAGAAGCTTGAGATAGCAAAGGTCGCCGCGAAAAGGAAGGAGACTATGGATATACATGCGATGAACAAGCAGCACACTGTACAGGATGCTCCTTTGCGATTTTTTGACAAGGATGACTCTCGTATCCGTAGTCAGACTTCCAGTCAAATAATCATTGACTCAACGGAAGCTACTACTCCACTCGAAAGTATTGGCGAACCCTCCAAAGATGTATCCAACTGGACCCAATTGAGAAAGAAAATCGGAGAGAATCGACCGCCACCACCAGTTCAACAACCACAGGATCCTATCACTGAGGCTCAAGCCAGAAGAGAACAGGAAGCTAGTTCGGGGACTTATACGCCACTAAGAAGTAGACTTCCATCGGAAAGAGGTCGCTTTACTGAAGTTCCAAGAGCGGATATGTGGAGTAGGCCAAATAGTTACAATACAAGTAATAACATGGCCCAAGCCTCACAAACGAGTCCCACGAATGATCGTCAACCCTCGCAAAACAATGATTACAGCAGATCCATATTCAATTCACGCCCTGCCACAAATTCTGAACCCGCACGTCCAGCACAATCAGCACAATCAGCTCGCAGTATGTTGAGACCTCTTGGATCTTTTGGACCTTCACTTGGCTCAGGTTTCGGTAAGGCTGGTGGAGGTAGCTTCAAAATCCCCGGTCTGACAAGCCCAAGTCCATTGGTTGAGTCGGTGAGACCTCAGGAAGTTGAACATGCGACTGAGAAGCCTGCCGAAAAACAGGTTGCTTATAGTCCACTAGCGACAGAACCGGAGGAGTCGAATGTGCGTGAAAAAGTGATCAACGAAATTTCATCTCCAGCGGAATTAGAAACGAGACAAAGAAGATTATCGGGACGTTGGGGAGCCGACGAAGATGTCGGGAATAACCCAAATCACAGAGATCATTCGTTGCCAAAAAATGCCCATAGTAAGCAAGCCAAAAAGGCAGCTAGGAGACAGCGAGAGATAAAAACGGACCAAGACGAAGATGAGGCGAGTGATTTAGCTGCTGAGCGAGCAGAACTCAGAAGGCAAAGAAAGCGTGAAAAGGCAGCAAAGAAAGCAGCTGCACCAACCCCTATGATTTTGCCAGAGTTCATCAGCGTCTCGAATTTAGCTGTCGCACTCAGAGTCAAGCTTGAAGATTTTCTCGACAAATTGGAAGAATTAGGTTTCGAAGGTGTTAATCATGATCACATTTTGAATGCTGAAAATGCTGGACTTATTGCTATGGAATACAATTTCGAGGCCATCATTGAAAGAGGTGAGTCTGAAGATTTGAAAGCTAGACCTCCAGCCGAAGATCCATCAATACTACCTCAAAGAGCTCCGGTTGTTACTATCATGGGACACGTCGATCATGGTAAAACTACAATCCTTGATTATTTACGAAAATCTTCCGTTGCGGCATCAGAACATGGTGGCATTACACAACATATCGGAGCATTTTCTGTACCTATGCCTTCAGGGAAGACGATTACTTTCCTCGATACTCCTGGTCATGAAGCTTTCTTGAGTATGCGCCAAAGAGGTGCTAATGTTACTGATATTGTGATTTTGGTTGTTGCAGCAGATGATAGTGTTAAACCACAAACTATTGAAGCTATCAATCATGCCAAAGCAGCAAAGGTACCAATCATTGTCGCAATCAACAAAATTGATAAGCCTGAAATTGATATTGAGCGAGTGAAACAAGATCTTGCTCGTCATGGTGTCGATGTCGAAGATTTTGGTGGTGACACTCAAGTCGTATGCGTAAGTGGCAAAACTGGAAGAGGAATGGATGATTTGGAAGAAGCCGCTGTTACATTGTCTGAAATTCTTGATATGCGTGCCGAAAGAGATGGTCCAGCAGAAGGTTATGTCATCGAAGCAAGTATCAAGTCTATGGGTAAGGTTGCTACAATCTTGGTTAGAAGAGGTACCATGCGACCGGGAGATTTTATCGTCGCTGGCAAAACTTGGGCTAGAATTAGATGTCTACGCAATGAAGCCGGTATGGAGATTGAAGAAGCTGGTCCAGGTACACCAGTAGAAATCGATGGATGGAGAGAACAACCATCTGCTGGAGATGAAGTTCTTCAAGCTCCTGATGAAGCAAAGGCTAAGAGTGTTATTGAATTCCGACTTGAGAAAGAGGAAAGGGATAAATTGGCCGCGGATATGGAAGCTATTAATGAGAACCGCAAAATGGAACACGATAAACGCGAACGTGAAAAGGCAGAGAAGGAATCTGCACTTCTTGGTGAAGAAGACGAGAAAAATGATTCTTCTACTCCTAACAAAGATCCTACCGGTCCTAAACCTGTCTACTTTGTCATCAAAGGAGACGTGAGTGGGTCTGTCGAAGCAGTCGTCGATCAATTGAACGCAACTGGTACTAAAGAAGTAGAACCTATCATTCTTCGATCTGGAGTCGGTAAACTCAGTGAATCTGATATCGAACATGCTGCCACTGCAAAAGGTTACGTTATCAACTTCAACACTGAGGTTGAACCGAACATTGCTCAATTTGCTGCGCAGAACAAGGTTAAGATCTTGGATCATAACATCATTTATAGATTGATGGATGATGTAAGAGCTGAGATGTCGAAATTCTTACCACCGTTGGTTACACAAAGAGTGTTGGGTGAAGCTGTTGTGGCACAGATTTTCGATATCAATATCAAAGGAAGGAAATATAGGAGTGTAGCAGGTTGTAAAGTTCGTAATGGTACCGTGTCCAAGGATGATAGATATAGGGTACTGAGAGATGGGGAGAAGGTGTTTGATGGTATGTCATTGCTTATTATTTCTTTTGATTCTCATCATTACTTTGCCATTGCCCAGCTCCTGTTCCAAGGAGCAATTAGAATTCAATATACTAACTCGGTTGATAGGTAAACTCGAATCTCTCAAGAACGTAAAGAAAGACGTTTCGGAAATGAAAAAGGGTGGCGAGTGCGGTATGGGATTTTCTGGATGGACAGACTTCCAAATCGGAGATCAAATACAGGCATATGAAGAGAAGCAAGAGAAAAGATATTTGTAATTTCTTGTAGAAGCAGCTGTGAGGATTTGATATGTATCAATATAGATTTCCACTCGCATTTCCGGAAGTCGAAGATGAGAGATAGGAGATGGATGACTGAATGAATGGATGAGAAAAGTTTATGCCGCATGAACATAGATATGAAAGAACATATGGTTTTTGTGTATAGAAGTTAGATTAGTAGATTCTGTCCTCAATTCACTCACTGCTCTTGTATGGATCGAAGATTCTCTGATTTCTTTTCATCTCATCGGAAGAGATGAATAGATATATCTCACGTCGTCTATTGACTCTGAGAAAAATCAGGTCAAAATATATCACCGCAGAAAATCGATATAAATCAACCACACATAAAACTATGAGCATTAATGATATCAATTGAATTTTTATGAAATCTTTACTTGCAGCACTATTTAAATCTTCGATTCTCTAACTCGAATTGGGATAATTGGATTGTTTGAGGTAGGGGGTTCGCGAGTGGTTAATTCGGGTCTTCTTGTATGGATGGATGGTAGAGTTCAGAGGATGGCAAGACAATTCCCTTTTTCAGGTGATTGATTACTCGCTCGAATGATTTTCAATGATATGGATGGAAGTATTGTTTGTATATGGAGTGCTCGCTCGGAGAATCTGGAGCCTCGGGCTGCAAATGTTCATGTTCATGTTCATGTTCATGCAGATGTTCATGCAGATGCTGATATTGATGTTACAGTCGAGTATGATAATATACATAGGTAGAGGTGTAGTGTAGCAAGTCAGTCTGTGCTCTGACACGAAACGAAACGAAACGAAACAGAACGAGGAAAAAAAGTAAAGAAACGAAACCCATTTTCTGACCATCATTCAGTTGCGATTCTGTTCGGTATACTTCGCATGGAATATGATGGTTGATGGTTGGATTCATATTCGTCTGATGTTTGATGTGCGATGTTTGATATTTGGATTTGTGAAACGGAGTGGGTGCGGGATTGATGGGTAGGTGGTAGGTGGTAGGTGGTAGGTGGTAGGTATGAATGGTGCTTTGATGGTTGTTTCAGGATGGAGAGGAGAGAGTGAGGGGGTGAAACTTTCCTTTCCTTTACTTTTCTTTTCTTTTCTTGGGAGTGAGAGGTGTTCTTTGGGAAGTGTAGATTATACGGTTTCGAGGCACAACGCATAATGCATAATGCATGATTGATCGACGAAGAATGGGGAGGGGTAGGTAAGGTAAGGTAGGGTGAGTGAGATTTCGTTGCGAGGTTTGTGTGTGTGTGTGTGTGTCGCTGTGATGTTTTCGCATCGGATGGATGGATGGATGGATGGATGGGTAGGTAGATAGGTAGATAGGTATTGAATGATGAGAAAAGAGAGAGGGGTTGCTCTAACTTATTTATCTGAGTCTCGTACTCTATTTGGAGGTTCGATCTGGCTATTTCATTGAATTTATATTAAATATCAAATCTGAACGTCCTCGAGGATATAATTACTCAATACCTACTACCCAGCGACACCTCAAACTTCTACGATACGAGACGAGCCGAGACGACACAAAACAGAATAGAACCTTATTTCCATATCAAGCTTGTAGATCTACACCTTGAGCTTCATATTGATATCTATTCATCTACGCTAGGAAGAAAGATACAAGTCATATCATATAATATCACACACCGCACCCCAAACCGACCTCTTAAAAAAACACACCCAAAGAAACATCTCTTTAGGAAAGAAAAAAATTATGAAATCAGCCCTCACCTACCTCTACAGCAGCACCAAAAGTGCCGCGGAAGAACGCTCCCAAAATCGAGAATGGAGACGGACTTATGATGGGAATGGAGGGTATCGAGTTAGTAAATTGGGGATTGGGGAGCAGAGGGAGAGGAGATTTACGATTGGAGGGTTGGGGAATGGGAAAGAGAGGGGGGATGAGAGGAGGAGGGAGAGGGAGAGGGAAAAGGAGAAGGAGAAGGAGAAGGAGAGGAGATTCACGGTTGGGGGATTGGGAATGGGGATGAATATGGGGATGGAGAGGAGGAGAGAGGAGAGGGAGAGGGAGAAGGAAAAGAAGAGGGGGATGGGGATGGGGAGGGGAAGAGGAGATGATAAGTGGATTTCGATTGAGGAGATGGATGGGGATGGGGAGGGGGAGGGGGATAGGGATGAAGAAGGAAAAGGAAATAACAATGGAGAAGGAGTGGGGAGAAGGGAAAAAGAAAGGGAAAGAGGAAGGTGGAGAAAAAGTGTTATTTCCATGTTTCAACCAGTTTTGAAGAGGGGAGATTTTTGATTGGGTTGTGAGAAGAGAGGGAAGGGAAGGGAGTTTTGGATGATGGGAATGGAAGATGGAGTTTTGTTCGTTGGGTGGTTATTAGTTAATGAGGGGTTTGCCATGAAATCTGATATAAATAATCCGTTTGGTGTCTTCTCATTGTAATCTGTGTGGATTGGATTATAATGGAACAATAAAAATCTATATCTTTCCAATCATCTAGTTCTCGAAAACAATGAAAATTCTCATACCAAAATTTCTTTCCAATTCCTTCTCTTACAAAATCTACACAACGATGCCTTCTCCAATCTCCACAATCGCTTTCACCAACCCCTCCATTGTTTCCCGTCTCGTCTGAACATTCACCACCGCCCTGAAGAATTTCCCCTTTTCCCCACTCGCATAATCCACCATAAATCCTCTCGTCAACAATTTCTGCGCTACACCCTGTGTGACCTTCGTATTTTGTTCCTTGTCCCCTAACTTCCCTTCCTTCGCATAGTAGAAACAAACCTGTAAACAGGGCGGTGGATTTTGCGAAACGAGTACTAGATCACTATGGTCCTCTACCAATTGAGCAAAATATTCCGCCACGGAAAAAGCATGATCGATTTGTTGCTGGAAACCCGATGTACCGTAGTAGATCCAGGAGAGAGCTAATTTGAGGGAATCTCCCCGACGACCGCATTGCAGTGTGAGATCTGCGAGGTCCCAGACTTCGGCTCCGTCTTCGATGGTGTGGAAGAGGTAGTCTGCGGGGAGGGTGTTTGCTTTATGAAATTTTGAGAGATCAGGTGCGAGGAGGAAGGAACAGGTTACGGGGACATTTAACATCTTATGCGGGTTTACGGCTAGAGAGTCGGCGAGGTGGGATCCTTTTAATTTGGAGGCGTGGGTGGGAGAGAAAATGGCGGGACCACCCCATGAAGCATCGATGTGGAACCAGAGGTTGTGGGATTTACAGATGGCGGAGATTTCGGTAAAGGGGTCGTAGGAACCATAGATGGTGGTTCCGGCGGTGGCATTTACGTAAAAGGGAGTTTTGTTTTCGGAAATGCTCTTTTTGATGAGGGAGTCGAGTTCGGAGGGGATCATACGACCTTGAGGATCGACGGGGACGGGAATCACATTATTGGATCCCAGACCACACATTTGAGCGGCTTTTTCCAGGGAATAGTGACCATGAGCCGAAGTGAAGAGGACGAATTGATGATTTCCATTTCCATTTTGTTTTGTGTCTGGGAAAAGAGTATTGCGGGCAATGATCATGGAGGTAGTGTTTGAAGCCGAACCACCTTGAGTTGAGATACCTCCTGCGTGAGGACCATTGAAACCGAAAAGATTGGCAAAGGCTTTTGCGGTGGTTTTTTCAATAATGGTCAAGGCTGGGGAAACTTGGTATACATGAACCTATTGATGAAATTAGTATAGGGCTGACATGATGGATAACATGATGGATGAGATGCAAGGTTATCAGTCGTCAAGACATGACCCATGAAGGATTAATCTTACATTTGTATTTAAAACGGCCAATATTAATTCCGAGATAATTCCTACCTATGGATCAAGTTTTCAGCTGAAGGACTTGTTGAATGTGTAACATTCACCGCTTCAATTGTGGATGCAGAGAGATGCAGAGAGATGCAGATGAATACGTACCGCATTGGTGCTTGCATACAGTTTATCTAAGAAACCTTGATCCCACGTATTCACACTGTATTTGAGCACTTGCTCAATGGATGATAACAAACCCTCTTTTCCTCTTCCGTTGATGGGAAGATTGAAGTCTAGCAATTGGAGTAATTTCTCTGGTTTGTGATGTTCGAGAAGAGTGGTTCGCGGACCTCCACCGGGAATGGCTTTTCCATGACCGGTGTGTTTGGTCAAGGCATCTTCATCGGCGGATTTGATGAAGGGAAGGATGAGAGATTGAACGGCATTGAGTAACTAGGATGATTGAAAGTGTTAGATGAGGTGTACTTTTGGTGGTTACTGTGGTTACTTTTGATTGCGATGATTGATATGATTTGATGTGACATGGAGATGATGAAAGACATGGCTGGCAGGATTAAGGTTTTTGATATTGAGATGAAGGATACGGGATGTGTATGTAGCTCGGGATGTGTATAAGATTGAAGGGGGAATGATAATAACTTGGAATGAATGAATGTATGGGCTTTTTCTCACATCTTCTACTTCATCGGCTCGGTTCAATGGGCTTGGAGTGTCTGGCCCAGTTGAAGACATTGTGAGAGAGGATTTGATAGAGGGAGGGAGGTGATGTATGTATGTAGTAAGTCGAGAGGAATATCAAGAGAAGAATGACAATAGAAGAATTCGAATTAGTGATAAGTGAATAGCTAATAGGTAAGTAGGTAATAGACTACCAGTCATGTGTATATGTATGTGTATATGTATATGTATATGTATATGTATATACCCGTACATGGAATTATAACCTCACAACCTCAGTCAAGCAGTCAAGCAGTCAATGATGAATGGATTAATATTATATAAAAACCGTCAAACCGTAATCCACAGCATATTACTGGCGATGACTAACTCATTGTATTAGTCACCAGTGAAAATATCATCGATTCCCATGACGCAAAGATTTCACCATCATCAGTCATTTGGGATTGTCAAAGCCATAAAGTTATATACATTGTACCTCTCTGCCCTAGTAACGATACTCTACGGTCTGTACCTGGCCTGGCCCATGGCAAAACCAAAAGAGCGAGAAAAGCGGCAGAATATCGGACCAAGGGAAACGGCGGTGATTGGTATCTACCGAGTATATATCATCATGTATGGAGTGAAGTGAAGTGAAGTGAAGTGAAGTGTGAGTGAAGTTCGAGTGACCATATACACAATGGAAACTCAAAGCAAACAAAAGAAAGAAAGGAAAGAAAAAAAAAAAGATTTAAAAAAAAGGCTGAAGATCTCACCGCTTTGATAAACGCTGGGATTTTTCTTCTTATTTACCTTCCTAGGTATGTGACAACAAGGCACGACAAGGCTTACAGCCCACTTCAATCCAACACTTTGACTCCCTCGTTCATTCACTCGTTATCCATCACTCATCACTCGATCGTCTCCATTAAAAGGTCCATTGACTCCATTCACACGACTTCACTCCATCCATTCATCATTTTGCCAAGAAAGTTCAGCTACGGTACAAGGTTCTCTCACAATACCCAGGTACTTTATAGGTAAAACGTACAAAATCCAAAAGACAAAAGACTAAAATAAACCGCTAGCGCCCGCAATTCACATTTCCAAAACTTTTGAGTCGAATTCTTCAATTACATCAACTTCCTCGCTCGGCCTTCTACTTTCTCCTCCATCCTCCTCCCAATATCCCTTGATTCAAAGGACATAGAAAAAAAGAGACTCAATCTTCTTTCTACATTATATTCTCATTCTTTCATTCTTTCATTCTTTCATTTCTACATTACATTCATTCAATTCGATTCGACTCAATTTACTTCCACTCAATTCGATTCGATTGACCTCAATTTCCCCTCAAAACCCACACATCCCTCCAAAATGCCAAAAGAAAATAAGCATGCCAGAGGTAGAAGAGACACTTTAAAGAGAAAGAGGGAAGAAAACACCGATAGGGAAGAAGATCATGATAATGATTCTCAAGATCTGAAAAAGCGAAGATCTTCTCAAATTGAAGACGAGGTTTCGTTCACAGGTCTGGATAACAACAAAGGTCCATCGTCATTCCCAGCTGCTACAGGAACAAATGCAATTGAAGTTGCGGACCGACCTTATTATGGATTACTTGAGGACGAAGAACAAGAATACTTTCGAAGAGCAGATGAATTACTCGAATTGAACGATTTCCCCTCCGATGAAGAACGAAGTCTTTTTCTCGCAAATGTATATCGGGAGGCAAAGGGAAAGGAGCTGAAGATTGCTTGTAGTCAATCTTGCTCGAGATTAATGGAAAGATTGATTTTGTTGAGTACACCTCAGCAAAAAAAGAAATTGTTCTCTCAATTTGCCGGAAATTTTCCTCATTTGGTGTCACATCGTTTCGCAAGTCATTGTTGTGAAACGTTATTCATTCAATCCGCTTCAATTGTTACCGAGGAACTTACGGGAGAAGAAAAGAAGGAAGAGAAGAAAGTGGCAGAGGCAAAGGCAGATGCAGAGGGTGGAGAAGAGGCAAAAGAAGATGAGATTACTGAGTCCATGGAAAGTTTGTTTCTAGCTACATTGGACGAACTCGAAGGACAATTGTCATCTCTTCTCACCGATCGATTCGCTTCCCATACACTTCGAGTTTTACTCATCATCCTTTCCGGGCGACCTTTGGAGAAATCTTCTACAAAATCATTACTACAAAGCAAGAAGAAGGAAAAGGTTGGAATAAATGGATTGGATACGGCTCCCACAGAATTTTCCCTCAACAAGCGTACTGTGCCAGAATCTTTCTTGTGGGCAATTGAGAAGATTATTTCGGATACCATTGCTTCTATGGATAGAGCTTTTATTCAGGTTTTGGTTGGACACCCCACTGGAAATCCTTGTTTACAATTGCTACTCGAATTAGAGCTCACAAATCCAAGCTCCAAGAAGGGTGGTAATTCCGAACAAAAGACTCTTATTTCGACACTTCTACCAGATGACATCACTGTAGAAGGTAGTCAATCTGCCATCTTCGTTAATGGTATAGTCTACGATCAAATTGGATCTAGAGTCTTGGAAACAATCATGACACATAGTCCAGGAAAGTTATTTAAACAAATTTATCGAGCTATCTTCAAGGATCGAATCGCAGGATTGGCACGAAACGAGATCGCATCTTACGTTGTCATTCGAGTTTTGAATCGTCTCAGCAAAGAAGATCTTGAGGAGGCGATAACCGAAATTTCTCCTCAAATTGAAGGTTTGGTTGGCAGACAACGTACAAACATTATTAAGGTTTTGCTGGAACGCTGTCAAGTACGACGTGCAAGTACCGAAGCTCTCACGAAAAGTATTGCGGATGCATATGGATCCGATAAGAATGAGTTGATATTGAAGATGGCCGACATTTCTCTCGAAACTCTTACATTAGCTACAGCACCACCTCCAGCAGCTGCTGATGATGATAAACCAGCTCCGGTTCCTGTCTTGCCAAAACCTAGCCCATCTCAACTTCACGGATCATTACTTGCTCAGGCTATGCTTAAGATTCCTGGACCACCTGCGCAACTCATTCAGAATTCTTTATTGGCTCTTCCCACCTCTACGATTCTCGCACTCTCTTTATACCCAACCACAACTCACATTATTCAAGCATCATTGCTTCCATCTCCACCTAATACCCCTTCAAACCTTTTATTCCGTCGGAAACTCATCAATTCTATTATATCACCTTCAGCCGGAGCTACTCCAACACCTCAACCTCCAATTATCACATTATCCTTGTCGTCTGCAGGAACACACATCTTGGATTCCCTTTTACATACCACGACCACTCCAACTTCTACCTCATCAGCTTCTCTGTTTTCTCTCTGCGAACGTATCGCCATGTCCCTCATGCCTTACGAACCTTTACTTAGAGATAGCTGGACTGGAAGAATTGTTTGGAGAAATTGGTCTATGGATTTATTCAAGAGAAGAAGAGCGGATTGGGTAAAGAGAGTTAAGAGTGGTGATACACAGGGAAAATCGAATATTCAAAGTCAGATGGTATTGAAGAGTCAAGATGGTAATGCAAATGCTGTTGTTGGAAAGGAAATTCTTGGAGATGGTATTGGAAAGCCACATGGTAAGGGTAAAGGTGGTGATAAGGAAATTGGAGGAGAGAGATATAAGAGTGCTATCGAGTTGGCAAGAGAGAAGTTCGCTGCTCAAAAACTTGCGGGTGGAAAGATGAAGTCTATGCCACCAAAGGGATTCAAAGCGACTGGTGCAAACGCTATTTGAGGGGACAGAATTGCAACATAGGGAGGGGGATTGGGCTAAACGGACATGGAATCTTGAACGAGTCTTCACGATAATGACATGATGGAATTGGATGGATGGATTAAAAAACTCATGACACAACTCGCTTTTCTGGAAAACGAATGTACGAGCATCAAGGTATTAGCCTACGACAATTGAAATGGATGAGAACCGGATATCAAAAGTCAAGGCAAAATAACGAACGAGAAACAGACACATGAAGGAACAAAAAAAAAGGGTGTATGATATGAGAATGCAAAAGACCATGAATGTGATGGCTAGGAGCGATGAGAAAGAGTTTTTTACTTTACTTTACTTTCTTTTTTCGTTTGTTTGTCTGTCTACTCTGGTCTGCAATAAGATGTTTCTTGATTGTTTGAATGGCTCTCAAATAATGATTTTCGTTGTTGGTTATTTCTTTTTTCTTGATTGATCAAACATATTAGCGTGCATAGCATGGGGCAATGGGGATAGGGGTCGATGAATGGAAGGATGGATGATAAGAAGAGGTGGGGGGGGGAGTGATGATATTAGATTAGTGGGGGGATGAAAATGATAATTCGGAATTTGATATCAGAAAATTCATTTTTTTGACCTTGGTTTTGGTGATTGAAGGGTGATGTGTTTTTTGATCTTCTTTGCACTGGATTGGCGAGTGAGCGAACTAAACATCAAGGTAGAGTGAGAGATTCATTGGGCGATGTGTAAGTGTATAGGTATGGGTATGGGCATGGGTATGGGCATGGGTATGTGTGCGTTCAATTCATGAATCGCATTTGAACTTTAAATTTGAGTAGTATGTCACTAATATAATATGGAGATGAGGAGTAAGGAGGGAAAGGGAAGATGATGGCGAAGATGAGGTGAGGTGAGGTGAGGTGAGGTGAGGTGATTGATATGTGGATGGATAGATATATTGCGGTTTATTGGACTGGCCTGGGGCTGGTTGCTGAGAGAATTTGTGTTTTGGTGGGTGTTTTGGTGGGGTGGATTGGGGAGGGGGTGAATTGGGGAATTTAGGGGTTAATTAGAAGGTTGATTAGGAGGTTAATTGAAGAGGATCAATTGGATGGAATGAGATGGGATTGGGTGAGATTGATGGACTGTTTGGGTGTTTGAGCGATTGAGCGATTGGGCAATTGCGAATGTGGTGTATGTGCATGTGATGGTACTGTACTTGGTACTAGTTTTACTTCAGGCATTGGGAGGTTAGGTTAGGTTTGGTTTGGGTGGCTTTGAGATTTGAGATTTGAGATTTGAGACTTGAGGGGCTGGGTGGATGGCGGTAGGGGTGTTACTTGGTGTTGGTGTTAGTGCGATGGATGGGTGGATGGATGGATATGATGATAGGGATGAGTAAGAGGACGAGGGGGGTGAGAGGGTTGGAGTGAATGATGGGTTTGAATTTGGAAAGATGAGATGAGATGAGATGGGATGGGATGAGAGTGAGAGTTCTGAATAGCTCGGAGGTGGAGCTTCGAGGGAATAGAGGGGATGGCTGGAGGAATTTAGGGGAGGTGGTGTAGGATATTGTATTTGAGTTCTTTGGAAGGACAGGAAGAATTGTGAGCGAACAAACATTCGGGGAATCTTTGGCCAAGGGCCATTGAAGGATATTTAGAAGGGATGAGTTTACTCGAGCATGTTCAACCATCAGATAGGTGTTTGATTTTTCAATACCCCTTTTCAAATGTGAAACAAAATCTCATTATCAAATATAAATCTAATAATGACATTGAAATGTAAAAAGGCAGCCCGAAATAAGGGTGGCCAGAAAGTAGGGTGATCAACTTATTTAGTCTATAGTTAATCAGCACTCTTCGTAGCATATCCCCCTTCTGGAATCTGAATCTTCTGATCTGAAGAATAATTGACCCCTCGCTTCCCAGTGTCTCCGAAACTACTGATAGTGTTCATACTGACATTTAACCTACTGATTGTTGATGTCGCAATAGAAGACGCGGAGTTTCCATCTCACATATAGACGGATTGTCATCATCTGATGGGTTATCATTCAGAGCTTTTGACTCAAAATCGACATTGGCCGATAGTTCATTGTCCAGTCAGAGTTCAAGAAATAGGTCGAAAAATCAAGGGCAGGTTTTGACGGAGTTCGCTTAGTACATGGATCAGCGCCCATCTAGCTCGAAGCTAGGCATTTTAGTCACATATTCTCGGGCCTGGGAAGAGTCAATTTAAATTTCATGATACCATATTTTTTCTAGAAACGCTGCGCTCATGTGCAATTGAAATTGAAACTAAATGTCCAGATTTGATATGGACATTCCAACCATTAATAATATCCAGAACTCCAGCAATACATTATCTTGCCCGCTTCGGCGCCCCGTCAAAATGATGAAGCTCCAAGTCCCCTCCATATACAAAAAATGACGTCGTGATTTGATAATTACATATCCACATATCTCCTCGTTAAAGTATGTTTAGCCTTCCAATATCTCGTAGGACTATTCGGATACATGCGGCGACAAATCTCCGTATCTACACGCGTAACCACATAACCCCTCTGATACACCATTATTTTCCTATGTTTCGGCGAAACTTCTTCTGTCCGCTCCCAAGATTTCACAAGATCGTGTTGAGTTTCAGCTACATTCTCCTGGAAATCCAAATTCCATCTTTCTGGTCTGCCCCAATCGAAACAGAGATATTCATGCACGTGTTCATTGTCCGAGACGGCGAGATGGAGCGTTATAGGTTTCAGGGAGAAATCATAGAAATTTCTTCTGATGGATTGGGGGTCTTCGCGGATGATGGAGGTTATGTGTTTGTCGACGATTGATCGGAAGGAGATGGTTTCTTGGGGGGTCTTTTGGGGGAGTTTGCGGTTGTATATACCGGTTTGACAGTGGCGGCAGTGAGTAGGAAGCCGACAGTCGTGGATGAAGAGCTTTTTGATGGATGAGCTGATTGAGAAAGGCATTTTGGGGTTTGGATGGGGTAAAGGTGAAATGAGATGGTGGAGATACTGTGTAAATGAGATGTGAATGAGAATTAGATTTGTAGTGGAAGATATTCGGATGAAGATTTCTGGATCAAAAGTGATCTGAGCTCATGTGTGAATTATGGGTTACAAAAATTTCAAAGGGAGAGACCTCAATAAGTACTTTCATCTAAGGGAAAAATACGCCATTTTTGTCACTTCACTAGTACTTTGAAGTGTGTAATCTTATATCATTATCAACTAACTAAATTCATTCATGGTATCGATGATTTTCCCAGTACAAACGCGCTATCGAAGGTATCTATGTTCCCCAAGAAACTAGTGCATGGATTTGTCGCTTTTCTTCACTCTGGTGTCATAATACCTCGCCATTTGATGCGCGTTTCCTTCCCATTCATGTCTATGGCTACCATCTCTAGAAATTCGTTATCACATGATTCCTTGGCGATAGCTGTGCGATTTTCTTCTACCATCTGTAGACTTATCCTATTACCCATTTCCTTGGTCATAGCCATGTGACCATCTTCAATCACCTTTACTATTTCGTGAGATCCACTACTAAGCTCTTTCCCCGTCGTCTCGATTCTATCTGTGTTTGCGACCTCGTTCAAGGGGACTGAAGGGTTGAAATTGATGACGTCCTGAATATGCGTATTTCCATGGACATCATTCACGGTAATGGTGATTGGTTCGTAATCTCTATAGTTAATGACACCTCGATCGTATTCCTCCTCAGTGATCTCTTCCATCACGGGACTCGGTTCGGCAATTGCTTCAACTCGAGCATTCATACCGGTGTTGAGTTTAGTTTCTTCATCGATCTTGATTTTTGCATCTTTTTGAGCCTGTCTTTGAATGGATTTTTGATGTCGCTTGTGAGATAACTTCGAAAAGAAGGCTCTGATACAACACGCCATTCCGATAACTTGTGTGTGATGTTGTATGTAGATGAATAGTTAGACGAGGTTTGGAAATATTGTTTGGGTGATCAGATGTAGACTTGTCGAAATATCGAGGAAAGAATCTCAGAAAATGCTGAAGGGTCTGTCTAGATGATCTATTTATATAGGTAAATTCATCAGAGTTAGATACGTTGCTTGGTTTGATACACGTTTAGACTTAGTGGTTGAACTTTCACCGTACTAGAGAGGGCTAGCGATGTACCGGATCATGACAATCTCACTCTTGAACTATGGTTCCGTAATTATATTTAAAATCATGTGATCATAAGTCCATGTTGAGATTTGTATGAATTAAAGTTACTTTCTGACAAGGATTGGATTGGTAGGAAAGTGAATATTTTTCCCGACATTTACTCTAGTAGGAAGCACCTGGATGAAACTTTTCATTTTCGCAAAGGGGGCTACCATATATTTCTCCACCAGGTACGTGAATATGAGACCATTAAATCTCAGTATGAGTAATCCAAATAAATCCCATAATTCCATCTCACGCTAGAGTACCATTTTCAGAATCATCAGGCCTTTCAAATCATTCACAACTGAATTGAATCCCAATCGCAGTGGCATAATTTCAAGCGCCTTCAATGCTCACAAAAGGTGGTTCAATCTGCGGTATGAGAGATTAGCGAAAACTTATGCATAGACATCAGGGGACAAGTACAACCAACCCATGAACTTTTTCCAAGCAATCCGTGATCTTTCATTCAGGGACACTCCCATTACTCATGGAAAGCAGAACTTTTTCCGCGAATATGTTTATTGTCCGCTTCGTACTCGTGACTTGACGACGGCGTTCAATATCATCTTTTCTCTGGCGTTCTTTAATCTGATGCACAATTCTTTGTGTGGACATTTGATTCCAAGTAGGTATGGTGAATACAACCCAAAATCAGTGAATGACTTTCGAAATGATATTTTGCGGATTCATGATTGTGAGTGAGAAAAGTGCGACTTGGATGTTATAAAGGATTCAGATTAAGATTTTGGAGCGCGATAGTAATTGAGATGGCGAGGATGTCATTCTACTGATTTCGAGAAGTGGAATTAATTCGAATTTGTAGTTAAGATTGAAAGAGAATGAGAAATATATAGTCTGGTAGGAATTTGAACAATTACGTATTTGGGAGACATTTATGGCTGTGAAGTTAGTGATAGACTAGATATTTTGGGTCGGTACATGATGCTATGATTTTGAATCCGGTTGAAATAGGAGAACTCGTTTAAATGAGGCTAAACCATTTTAGGTTTACTGTCTCTTCCAGTGTATCACTAGATCGTTCTAAAGCATTTTTGATTACAACTTTGGGGGATATAAGTTTGATGGTTGTAGAATTAACTAACCTAAATTAATATCATGCTCATCTGGACCACTCTTGTTAGGGAAAATCGTATTAATGTTGAATTTATGTATGGCTGTAATGTGGTCATCGAATATTCAGTCCAGAATTTACGCTCGAAAATTGAGACCCGGTTGGACTATTTGAGGCCGAATCAATTGTAGATCTTTGGAAAATACAAGAAATGTGAGCAACTTCAAACATTCGAGCCCAAAATGTAAATCCTCGGCTCTGAGAAGATATCGAGCCACCCGAGCCACCCGAACCAGCAGGAACTACGGATCTCGGCCAACGTTTTATCAATTATTTGGCCAGTGAAATAAGATCAGAAACTTTCCCAGTCAAGCCGGAATATTTAAGACTACAGGATAAGATTTTACCAAATTTGTCAATCATTTGTAGTGACACAAGCATGTGACGTGTTCGTCGCACTAAGCCAATCCGATTTTGATTTCTTGGTTAACGAAAATGCATGTGGAAAGAAAAATTGAGGACTTCGTTCGTGGACCGTCTTTATGTGGCTTAGGGTCTCTTTACTAGACTCAATCATATGGTTATATAGTAAGATTGTATGGTGATATGAGGATATGAGAGCGATTGATAAATGTTAATTGGGATGATGTTGCAAATTGAGATCATTACAACAATTGGGACAATGATATCAATGAGGGCAATCATAGACTTTGAAAAGGAAGAAAGCTTTGGATCTATTTGAATTTGTGATAAAACTACCTACCATTTCTTAGCTACCACTTCTTTGGTGCCCCAACGACCGTCCTTGAAAATGTAGCACTGGCAATGGTTGGAGATACGGTCTTGGCTTTCTCTTTTGCTATTATACCCGTCCTATCGGTGACAGGAGTAGCATCAATGATGTTGTCAAATTCATCATCTTCTCCATTATCCGAATCCGCTTCGACTTCAGAATCTTCTTTCAATGGTACTGGCCTTGAGATCTTTTCTGGTGCGACCTTTTGACTGGAATTTTGTGGATTGGCAAATGGTTTTGAGGCTAGGACTCTTCGTCGAAGTTCTGCCATTTCCTCTTCATCATCCTCATCATCTGAGATGGCAAAAGGGTCCTTGTCTTCCTCCTCCTCCTCATCATCTTTAGGTATGGGTTTCTTTTTTGGTTGTTCTTTACCGAGATAAATTCCATCGACTTCGTCGTCACTGTCTTTTCCCTCTCCATCTTCATCATCTTCATCTTCTTCATCGTCGTCCTCATCTTCCGAACTTTCAGGTAATCTATGATTCGTGTTTCCACTTTTCCAAATATCATCTTCACCATCCGCTCCACCCTCTCTACTCTCTTTATATTCTCTCTCTAATTTCTCCATCCAAACTTCCTGGGCCTTCTTTATCTCTGCTTCGTCTTTGCATGCTGCATATCGCTTTAATAAGCTTGAATTAATATCCAGAAATGATCTGCCGTAGTTGAATGGTTCTAAAATTTGTTCTGCCCAATCCTCAAATCCACATATGTAAAATGCAGCTCCCAAAGCCTCTACACAGTTTAGCCTCCAAGGTTTGCCATAATTGACGGAATTTGCGGCGACGAGATATGGTAATAGTCTCTCACATTTTCCACCTATCTTAGCCCAAGGAACTTCTGCTGTACGAGCCCATGAACATTCTACAACCGCCGCACCGTACTGTTGCATGATTTCACGGTCTGCCGGGGATATTGTAGCTTTCGCATTTGGAGATATAATAACACCTTGATGTTTCTGACCGACATGTAACTCTCGCATAAGATTAAGCTTCATGAGTTTCTTTCCGGAACATCGTTTTGGATCGCAGTGACCGAGATCCCAACATGCGGCTTTGAATGGAGGGCGAGAAGAGCGGGGTTGTGATTCATCGTCGGAGTTGTTGCGAGGGCCTCGAGTTCGTGGAGGATTACTATATTTCTTGCCTCGAGAAGAGAAGTTATCTTTCTTGTGTCGAACCATAACGTGAATATTCAAATGAACGTTAATAAGTGGCGATTTGTAAACAAAAGAGAAAGTAAATATATGATGTGATATAAAAATTGAGGTGGGGAGCCAAGAAATGTTCCAGCCTTGCGAATCGTGATGACTAAGCACTCTCTCATCATTCCAAAGTCCAATCGTGTCCACCCCACTGAGCTCATTACAACTCTGGCTATCACGCCGCATCAGCTCATCAACGAAGTTCTTAAAACCAACACCTTTTTTTACAATCCATAACCATCCCGCTTGGTAATATAGGAGAACATACCTCCAAATGGAGGCAGCTTCCGCAAGAATGGCGGCACGAGACAGGTTCTCCATGATGGGAGATCCAGGACCCTCCCCTCTCCAACGATATATCCAGCAAGCTTGTTCCCCTGAAAATTACGAGCCAAATCTTGCTATGAACCTCGAAATTTCCGACCTTATAAATTCGAAAAAGGGAAATGCGCCACGGGAAGCAGCTATTGCAATTGTCAATTATATTAATCATCGCAATCCAAATGTTGCGATATTGGCACTTGTCTTGTTGGACATTTGTGTGAAGAATTGCGGTTATCCATTTCATTTGCAGATTAGCACAAAAGAGTTTTTGAATGAATTGGTGAGGAGGTTCCCGGAACGACCACCTATCAGACCGAGTAAAGTCCAGATGAAGATCTTGGAAGCTATCGAAGAATGGAGGGGAACGATATGTCAGACTTCGAGATACAAGGAGGATTTAGGTTTCATAAGGGATATGCATAGATTATTAAGTTACAAAGGATACGTATTTCCGGAAGTCAGAGTGGAGGATGCTGCGGTGCTCAATCCAAGCGATGTAAGTTTGGTGATGGATATATGGAATACTTCGATGGGATACTGATTATATCATAGAATTTAAAATCCGCCGAAGAGATGGAGGAAGAAGAAAAGGCGGCACAATCTGCGAAGTTGCAAGAATTAATTCGTCGTGGTGGTCCCGAGGATTTGCAAGAAGCCAACAGGTTAATGAAAATTATGGCTGGATACGATACCAGATCGAAAACGGATTACCGAGCCAAAGCAGCAGAAGAAGTCGGAAAAGTGCAACAGAAAGCGAGATTACTGGAAGAACGTTTGGAAGAATTCAAGCCTGGAGATGTTATGACGGAGGGTGATGTCTACGAAGAACTTGCATCAGCTCTTCAAAGTGCTCACCCCAAAATACAGAAGATGTGCGAAGAGGAATCGGATGATCATGAAGCTGTCGCAAAGCTTCTTGAAATTAATGATAGTATCCATCGTACTGTGGAGCGGTACAAGTTGATGAAGAAGGGCGATGTGGATGCAGCTTCGAAGATTGCCAAGGGCACCCTTGGTACCAGTACAGGGGTTAGCAAGAATTCCGCAAATGAACTTTCCTTGATCGATTTTGATGGAGAGCCGGAAACCAATGGAAGTTCGTCTATGAATAATGTTCCGGCGAGCACATCCCAACCAGGTGATTTAGAAAATGACTTATTGGGGCTGTCTATGGGAGATTCCTCATACAGTCAAGAAGGCGGCATCTCCCTTGGGTTTGGTAACAATACTAGTGAGTTGTCTACATATGGTTGAAATTCAACATCCTAACAAGCTCTAGATATTCCTGGTCCTGCTTTAATGTCTTCAACGACTGAAAATAGTACTGCTAGAGGACCGACTCCAACTAGATCTCCGGTACCTTCAAATTTACCCGTGAAACCCGATTATTCAGCGTTCTCTGCATTTGGATCACAACCACCTTCCAAACCCGTTACTCCACAACCATCCCTTTTCCAACAGCAACAACAACAGCAACAAGCTGCAGCCGCAAGACCTTCCCCATCAAACATTGATCCATTCGCTGCTCTTACATCCCCATCAAGGCAATCTACCCCTCAACAATCTGGCTCCATTTTCGACTTTGCGAATCCTAAACCTCCAGTATCACACCCAGCAAATGCCCCAGCACCTGTAACAGATGATGATGAATGGGCATTTTCGTCTGCCCTACCCGAAGGTCTTCCATCTACCAACGATTTAACCATTAGTAATACCAACGTTAAAATATCCTTAAATGCTACCCGCGAACCTACTACACCTGATGTCATTACTTTATCGATTGCATTCTCAAATAACTCAAACGAACCAATATCTGACTTGACATTTCAAGCTGCAGTCACAAAGGTATTATACTTCTATCTATCTTCAATTTAATTCAAAAATACTAACACTATAAAAGGGCTATACACTCCGACTCCAACCTCAAAGTGGACGGAGACTTAATCCCCACCAAAATTCGGGCATCACTCAAAAGATTTACCTTCAAGGTGTGGAGCACGGGAAGGGTGATCAGGTGAAGATGAGGTGGAAGTGCTCATACAAACTGGGTGCACAAAATTCTAATGAGCAAGGTGAAATTGCGAGCTTGGGCATTTCTTGATGTTGATTAAAATGAGAGTTGAGATGAAGCTGGATCCAAGGAGTTGAACTAGGACAGGATGTTGGGAATTATAGGTTATGGGTGTCGGAACGTATGTTTAGAGGTACGAAAGTTCAAACGATTTAGTTCAAATGAAGGAGCGCGTTACAATACATGAAGGTTACAGGTATCTGGTTATGGCCAATATCAACTAATTTCAAATTCAAATTATAAATCCTACTTGGCTACTCATGTACTGCCTAAAAGTTGGTTGGTGATTTGTTTCGCTTCAATGATTCTTCGTGCAGAGTGTAGCTCTGAATTCGAAGACACGCAAATTTCTAGTAGAATTGAATCCTTTTCCGAGATGTCTTCCAACGTCTGCTTCTTTTGATATCATTCAAATTCTTTAGAGGGTTTAAAGCTCTCGAGCGACCGAGTTAGTTGGATACTAATCCCGATTCCCGTAGTCTTTTAGTAGGTAGGGAAACGTCGAGGCATGTATTTGTGAGCTGGGAAATCTGTGGTCTGTCAGTGAGACGTTAGATTCATTTCTCAAGACGAAGAACCGCGTTAGATGCTTGCCGTGATGTCATTTACTTTCTATCTGAATATCATTAGACATTTGGTGGAATTATGGAATGATGTGTTCCATGAGTGTGACCATATGCTAGATGGATAGAGGAATCGCCTAAAGCTGTGATCAGTATCGAGTTCTATTTACCACGAAGTCTCCCGAATTAGTCTTCGGCAAGTACCACTCTGTATTCATATACTCTACTATTTACTTAAGTCCCATGTAGTTTGATCGGTGGCATAGATCACAGGCTATGTCATAATTTCGAATCCATACTCAAGCTTTGAAAGAAGTTTGATGTGTACAAGATTCAACCCCATTTAAGCATTAGACCTGGAAGATTTTTCTCAAAATTCCGGACTGTACATTTCAATATTTCAGGTTTGAGATTTGCGGATACAATTATAGAATTCATTAGTTCATTGATTCGAATTGATTTAATACTTAAGAGAACTAAATATTCTAAAGGTTTTAATTGTCAAACTGTAGTCCAGGCTATTGAACGCCCTGGATGTGTGACAGATAGCTATGTATCATAGAGCTCAAGAGTGATAAATTGACTGGATTATCATTATATTGTAAAAGCTTCCATTACTTTCAAATAGATACCGTGCCCTTGAATTACTATATTTGGCATGTAAATTCCGGATTTCCTCTCATGCCCAATACGAGACTCGAATGACAACATAAACTGTAGCCTGGGTAAAGCCACCGAAAGGAATACGACTCTACCAAACCACCTTATCCGTAAAAGATCCCTGCGTAACCTCTTTTTTAAAAATAGGGTCATCATTTGTAATTTTTCAGGTCGTGAATTATAATAGAGCTTTCAAATGATCCGAAAGATTGAAGAGATCTCGAATCTTGAGTTATTTCCGAGTATCGAAAACTTCGAAATGATGCAATACAATTCGGAACTTCGAGGCCTGAACATAAATCCTATATCTCTGTCGTCGTCCTCGTGTAGCTTGATGCCCACACAATATTTGGACTTTCTTGATTCAGAAACATGACAGATTGATTTTCCTCATCATAATCTTGTGATCCCCGCCCTGTCGACTAGATCTCCGAATAACCAGGTGGTTTCTCATACCCAGGAGGTTCGAAATATTGCGGAAAGTCTTCGTCGTCAGTTGAAAATGTTCTTTTTTCGCTCCTCGTATTGTCTCTAGACCCGAGCAGAGAATGCGATACAGAGTTATTCATTAGATAGAATGCAATACATTTGCGAGATTCGCTACCCTTCAAATCTCCGAATGACTTCCAATTTTCAGCTTCAATCGCCATGGCCCCAATCCAAAAAGACCTTTTTCACCAACCATCATAACTTCTCAATAGACATACAATTTAATTTGCATATGAAATTCTTCTTCTCGGCCTTATTATTGCAAGAGAACATGTATTATTCATATTCCTCTTACTTCATCTCCGCAAAGGTTCTCGATTTCGTCTCCCACTTTCCCGACAAAAGATAGAAGCATAGCAGAAAAACATCATCGTGAAAACCGCGATAACGGTGAAGCATAGTACAAAATAAATACACCACAACGGCATGAACAAGGGCCTGGGGTTGAACTTGTACTGTAATATGAAGCTATTAGGAATTTCAAATCCTAGGGCGTCGGCTTCCCAGGTGGTTATCCAGGTCGTTGCATTTGATTTGTGAGGGGAAGTGGGTGTGTTCATGGTTTCGTGTAGCGGTTTGTCTTTGTGAGGATTTGAAAGATTCGCGGTTGGATGTGTGGGATTCTTTTTCTTGAAATGGGAAATGGGAAGACACTTTTGAGGAGGTGAAGTTTTTTTTATCTATATACCTGTCAAATTTAAGGTTCGGGACTAGAATGTCAGTATACTACTTAGCATAATAGTGCGAGGTATCCAACCAAAGAAGTTTTTTTTGTACGAAATGAGTCCATAATCAATTTAGGAATACGATGGTTGGTAGGTTGATCGTCTCAAAAGGTACAATTTGGTTGGTTACCAGAATGAATAGCACACGAACTAGATCGAATCTCCAGTCTAGCTCATCACTAGCGAGACTAGACGAGACGAGATATTTTTACCACTCGTCATCACCGAGTTACTTTACTACTCGATTGCCAAAGGCTACGAAAAATTATGAGTAATGCATTCCATACATCTACGCTAGAGTGTTCTTGATACGTAGTACCGTAAAACTTTGAATCTGACGACATATCAACGAAGAATGAAGGAGATTCATCGCACTAGTGCTAGGGATATCTGCAGGTGCCAGTGGTTTGATACGTGTAAGCTAGATCTATAGCATTAATACTTCTACACTCTTTCCACACCTATAGATCGGATTTCTTCATCGGCACAACCATATAATATAACCTCGAGCTTTATCAATATGCATCCCAACAAAAAGATTACTAAAAAAACCCCAAATGATATCTATCTAGGTAAAATTACACACATACACACATCACCCCCCTCCCCCACCTTTCAATATCTGTAATTAACCCCTCCTCTCTCTCCTTCTCCCTCAAAATCACCTCAAAGAAACACATATACACATATACACGCATTTATGGTTATTGAATAAATTCTCACATCTCTCTCTCTTATCATAATCAATCATCATCATCAATCATCATCATCATAATCTATTCATCTATCTCTTTCTCTCTTTCTCTCTTTATCTCCCATACATTACACATACAAAAAAATAAAATAAAATAAAATAAAATAGAATACATATCCATATCCATATCCATATCCGAGGGTATCATGTCATATCATATCATACAAATTCTTCATAAACATAAAAATACACTATCAGCCAGCTGTCGACTTTCCCACTTTCCCTCCTTCATTCCCTCATTCCTTTGTATCAAGCTATATTATAATATGCTAAAATAAACCTATTCCTTCTTTTCCATGCAATTGCCATGCCATTATCATGCATCAATGCTATCCGGTATGTGTACATCTCCGTGTATGCAAACCCATTCTTCCTTGTTTCCGAGTTCTCCCCGTGGTATATCTATGGTATATGGTATGTGGTATGTGGTATATCCTGCGCCCTATGCTATGCGATGCCGTGCCTTGCCCAAAACTCCATAATAATATCGATACAATCGATACAACATGAGAAGAAAAAGAATAAAAAGAATACATAACCCCCAACACCAAACCCACAGCCAAACCCCTCAACGACTCCTACTCCTCCTCTCCCCATACCAACCCCTCCCATCACTCCTCACTCCCCCCTCCCCACCCGTCCGAATCCCCAATCCCGTCTCTCCAAATTCAATCATCCCCCCTCTCTCCACACTCCAATTCCTCTGCGCTTGAAACCTCTGCGATGTTCCCAAATCTCCAAATTCGACGACTCTCCCTCCACCAACTACTAAACCTCCACTCCCACTACTCCCACCTCTTTTCATGAGCGGAGCTTGAAGTTCCGTCTCCGCTATTCCCCTTGCATTGCCATTCCCAATCGCACTTCCAAATCCCTCACTACCCATCTCCGGACTTGGATAAATAAAACTCAAATCCCTCACCCCGACCCCTACTCTCCTCTCCTCACTCTGCCCCAAATATCCCATCTGACTCTGACTTCCCGCCGCGCTCATTCTCGGACTAAAATTTGGCGCCAAAGGATTAAACGTCCTCGGAATCCTCGCTTGCGACGAAACATATTGATTCTGTCCCTGTGCCTGTCCTAGTCCCTGCCTCTGCATATCTCTCTCCCTCTCTTGATTTTCATACAAGATTCTCGCTGCGTCGTCACCCACTACTGCGCGCGCGAATGCTAATCTCGGACTTTTCCTTACCATTCCTCTTTCGCGATCTTGGTGGGGTGCGTGATTGAGATAATGGGCTGAGGAGGTCTGATAGCTTATCTGCGGACTCATTGCCTGCGGGCCTACTCGAGGAGAAAAGGGAAGTTGGGGAAGAGGTTCGGTTTCGGCGAGAGATGTACGGCGTTGTTTGGGTGCGGAAGTGGAGGTTGAGCAGGGATGAGGGGAAGCTCGGGGGAGAGAAATGGTAGAGTGCGTTGATTGGCCAGAGGGGTTGCGGGAGAGGGGTTGAGATGTGTAGCCTGATTCTTGGGGAGAGGTACGCGAGGTTGCTATACTTGTTGTGTCGGAGTGAGAGAATTCGGGTCGGCCGGGGTAGTATGTTGAAGGGGTGGGCCGATACTGAGAAGGAAGAAGGTTGGGTGAGGAGATTGATTGGAATTGAGTTGGTCGAGGTAGATGATGGGGACTTTGAGGATTGCCTTGATGGGGGATTGGATTATGCATCGAGTTATGCAATGAGTTGGGGTAAGATTGTGAATCCCAACTCGGATAATCGTGGGGTAGGTCCCTCTTTAGTGATGGTGACATTGATGTGTATGGTATTGAAGATCTTGTCATAGGAGGTGGACCTGTCATGATCGGATATATATTCTCAAAGGGATTTGGTATTGGTTTGAAACTATCTTGACTGTTGTTTGTGTTTGACGTGTTATACATGTTGCTACTAGTAGCAGAATATGGTTGTCGATAATACAAATCCGGTGTATGAGGATATGGTGGCATACGAGTATAAGGTACTTGTGGTTGTGGTGGTTGAGACTCTGTATCATGAGGAATACGCTGTAAAGCGGCAACAGCTGTTGTTGGTTCTGGGTATCCAAGGTTTGATGTCGTATCACTAAAGTTTTCTTCCGTGCCATGTCTTGAAGCTGTATCTCTCGTTGGACCAGAAACAGCCGATGCATAAGTCGGTGTCCTAGTGATAAGATTGGTTTCTGTCAAGTTGTGCGTGGGCGCTCTTCGATTTTGAATAGGACCACCTCCTCGAACTGGAGGTGGACTCGATTTACTGATATGAGCGAGTGCTACTCTGGCACTAGATTGACCAGACAAACTACCACGAGATTGTGGTCGAATAGCAGGTTGTTGTAACTCACCATGTGCTGTAACACTAGTCACAAGTGGATCGGAAAACCCTCCAGGGGTCATTGAACGAAAAGAGCATGCACGATTACGGTATCTTCTCGATTCCTGAGCACGAATAGTTCTATGAAGATCGAGTTTCGGAGCCGTAACCCTTGAACGTCGAGGCTTGACAACTTCCCATGGACCCCCAGGACTTTCAGGAGAACCAGCTGAAGGGGCTAAAGACTTTGGTGGCTGTAGTGTCATGGTAGAACCTTCTAGTTCACTATCATATCCAGTGTCTTCTTTGGGAAGTTGAGGTGGGAATCGAATTTGTTTGATGTTTTCCACTTGTTGAAGGAAATCCGGATCATGAACAAGACTCTTAGGGGATTCAATGTGAGGCCCAAGAACCCAAGGAGAACCATCACAGAATTTGTCCGCAGGTGTTTCGGCATCGGCGCCAGTATCAGATGAGCTACCCGTCCGATCAAAAATCGATGTTTGGAATGCTTCCGGTTGACCTCCAGCAATGACGTGAGAAGATTCCGGAGTACGTCGTTGAATTTCACTTCTGATTGCAGTCAATACATCATCTAACATGATACAAGTCGCATCCGGATCTAAAGTCTCTTTCTTGTGATGCTTGATGTATTCCTTTTTGTGTCTCTCAAGATGACTTTGAAGTCTCATGCCATGGATTTCGTAAAGTCGATAGTCTTCAACGAGACCAGTGCGTGTTTTTTGTGTGATGCGATCATTTGCTTGTTCGAATGAGTAGCAGAAGACTGAAATGGCTCGATCAAGCCACATTGGCAATTCTTTTTTCGCATGTAAAGTATCCACAAAAAATCCTTGGACGACACTATGCAGCCTGATAACGTCGATATCATCTGACAACAAATCTCTGCTACCTTTTGAAGTTTGGGAAGAGCCGAGTGAAGCTTCATGTTCGTTTCGGTCAATTAAGGCGAATTTGTTCAATACTTTGAAGGTGTTGTTTAATGATCTACCAGTAATAGGCTCACTGGCTCGAATAGGAACATCGAGTGCATCCAAACCTAATGATAATGTTAGTATGTATGTATTCGTGAAGAGAATTTCATGCATATGATGCACATACCTAGTGCAATCATCTCAACCGGAAGATGTTGACTGAAGAAGCACAAGATATGTATCAGATTGAGAGTTTCATAAGCACCCAACTTTTCCAATTGCTCAACCACCGATGTGAAAGCCTGAAGTTCCCTTAAACCCTTCGGTGCTGATGCATATGATCTAGCATATCTTGCAAGTGGTTCGTCTGTGGCTTTTAATCGTTGAGCAACAACATGAATAACTACCGGTAAGAATTGCATTGCCTGAACCAATTCCATAGAGTGTCTGAGGTCATCTTGAACATACGGCTCCTTCTTGTCCAGTTCTCGTAACAAAAGATGTTGAGCTTCTCTCGCGGAAAGTGCTGGTAATTTCAAAACCTGTGGGTTCATGAAATGATGATCGCCACTGACAGACTTCTCCGTTGATGTATAGATAATACTAGTGTTGACACTATCGGGAATGAATCTTCGTAAGCTATCATCAAAGTGCATACCGTCCAGGATTAAAAGCCAGTGATGTCGATGATTTAACCACTTCTTGACCAATTTGATAAACTGATCCGGATTGTCGAGAACTCTTGGATCTTCATTGACCATTGAAGGTTTCAAAGCTGCCTTTTTCGCAATTTGCCAAAAGCCTGCTGTGATTTCCTGTTTACTTTTTGCTCGAATCCAGAAAACTCCACCGGGAAATTCGTGTCGGTATTCAAATGCATACTGTCGAGCCAAATGAGTCTTGCCACCACCAGGCATACTTTGAA
Source organism: Botrytis galanthina (assembly GCA_004916875.1). Classification (NCBI taxonomy): domain Eukaryota; kingdom Fungi; phylum Ascomycota; class Leotiomycetes; order Helotiales; family Sclerotiniaceae; genus Botrytis; species Botrytis galanthina. The sequence continues at coordinate 48,416 of PQXL01000134.1, forward strand.
TCAAAACAGCACATGAACCTTGAGATCTTCGCTGTTCATCAAAAAGCATTCTATGCATTTCAGCCAACTCTTCTCGTCGGCCAACAAATATGGAATTGGGACGAAATCCGGGTGGTTTGATAAAATATTCTGCACTGTCGTCTGTCATATCGGGCTCAAGACTTGCAATAGTTTGTACTGAATTCGATAAATCTACGGAACCAAACAAATCAGCTTCCCGCCAACAATATAAAAAAGCACAACGCAAAGCTCCCATGACCAAAGAAAATATTAAAAGAAGATATCAATCTCAACGCCCGAGGTACAGATGATAGAGAACCTTGGCGATCAACTCTAACGATACGCCATCTCAAAATCTTCCTCCTCAACTTCCGACACCTCATAATCAAAAATAGGTCTTGCTCGTGGAGACTCAGTCAACACAGGTTGATGATGACTCGGAGAGCTACCATGGTACATACCCTGTGGTTGTTTTGGAGTTCCAGGTGCTAAAGTTGGCTAGGAAGTTGTTAGTGAATTTCCTGTGCCAAGATCATAGAGGGCGTACATCTTCGAATTGACCTCTAAGCTCTCTGATTTGCGCTTCTGTTTCCTCGGCTCGTTTCTTTATCTCATGTCTCCATCGAGCACGAATTACCGGGGAAGCTTCCAAAGCCCATGTCTTAATCTTGGTCGAGACATTCATGTAACCTGGTGCTCTTTTGCTTTCATATTTGCACATGCCGCTGTGGGTAGCCTCAATACCAAAGTAGGAGACATCCGGAAGCAGAGGACTGGCGGAAGTTTGGTCAACGATAAAAGCTTTTGTTCCTTTGAAATCCGTCTTCAAACTTTCATGTGCCATACAAATCTTAAAGCGTTGATAAATGTCGAGAAAATGAAGATTGATATTGGCAAGTGTTTCATTATTGGTCGTCAGAGTTTTGATGAGAATCGATTCCGAGTCCATAGCTTTCTTCGGCATCAAAGCCGATACCATCCCTTGGAAAATCAATCCCCATTTGGCTGGATCAGCACCCGTGTGAGGAGTACCGAGGAATATGATACCGAAAGTCGAGACGGCGATGGAGCGAATCTCGTCATTGCTCTTTCCTTGATAATCGTGGGAGATTTCTAGTGCCTGGGAGATGCATGAGTATTAATAAAATTGTGGGGGTGGCCAGTGAATGGTGCTACTTACTCGTTTTACCAAGATACCACCCAAACTATGCGCAACCCAAATGATTGGGGTTTCTTCGGCCTCTTCACTCTTCCTCTCTAGCGCCAAACTAGAAACCAAACTTTGTGCATGTTCGTGTATCCTGTCGTGCGAGGCAGATTTCTCTGCAAAAGCTACCACATCCGCATTATATCCATAGACGAGGATTCGAACCTTTGCAGATTTGTTTGGATCTTTAGAGCTGAAGGTCACTGGGAGAAGAGCCGTGGGCCAGAAGATGCCATTCTTAGCCGTCCACGTATGCTGTGGGTGGCCGTTCAATCCATGAACCAGTACGATGTCTACTTCCGCTTGGGGATGTGCATAGACTTCTGTAACTTCGAAGCGATTGATTTCATTGGGGTTTATAGCGGATCCATCCTGCCAAAGCACCACATCAGCCGAAGAATTCTGAGATCCCTGCTGGTCCCCTACCGACGGGAAGAGGGTTGGAATCTGGGGAAGGGAATGTTCACTTACCATGTCGAGATCTTCGTTGTTCCGCGGTGAAGCTCGAGTTCAGTCGTATGGTTGCATGTATAAGCACGAAAGAGTGAAGACTTATATAGACGAATGAGGGATGGAATCACAAAAGGAAGTAAAGTGTCATGAAGACTGCGAAAAGTAAGCCTGCGGACGCAAAGTATCGGAGACGTCTGCCTGACTCGATTGACGTACCCAGGGCATATAAGTTTTCGGTGTATTTGAATATAAATGTACCCGTGAACCGTGAAGATTGTGGCACGCGCTAATGGAGGTTGGGGTGTTAGTCACACGGGGGCCGAAAAGTATATACGACGCCACACGAACAATAATTATTTAGTTCGAGACATGATTGAAGCAATGTCGTAATAGATGTAGAGTTTTTGCGTGGTGCGCGATTTGAAAGAGGGCAAGAAGTTGGATGGTGGTGGGATGGATGTGAAAACATTTGGAGGAATATTGAAGTCAGCTGGTGACATGGGATGAAGCCAGGTACAGTGATGGACTAGGGTCAAAGATGGGATGGAATGGGTATAGCTTTGGGGACATCAGATTCATATTCATCAATAGGGCTATCGTGCCGGTGGCTATGAAATGGATTGGAGGGGTCATAAATTGATAAGAGGGTGAAGAGGGTGAAGAGGGTTTCAAAGGGCTAAAAGGGTAAAAGGGTTAAAAGGGACAATAGAGTCAATAGAGTCAATAGAGTTATTATTAAGAGAAGGCTTAGCATTTCTACTAATACAATTGAGGAACTTCCACTCCGCATATACCCAGGTATGTTATATATGTTATATATTACATTTCCACCTAAGAACGCCCTCCCCCAATCATTTCGCCCTATGATCCCCATTCTCAAACCATCCGCGCCATCTCACAGCTTTAACTCTAAAAATGGCGAATGTGGTGGATGCGATGCAAGACGCTTGTAGGGTTTATGACGGGTACGGGCAGGTACTTGGTACATCCCATCCTAGATGGTGATTCTTTGCCTGCGGGATGGCGCCGTAATTGCATCCGCGTTAGCATATTGATGTCAGCGTCAGCGTCATCCGATATATGCGCGTTTATAATGCTGCGCTTCAAGACGAGTACAAGGTGGCAGGTACGACCCAATACTAGATACGTGGTCCTACGAGTGAGCTACTATCGTAGGTAGATATCTCCGGATCCCAGATTAGTCGCGGATAGATACCGTACTGTCTTGGATGCGAGAGTATTTTGTGGAATTTCTCAAATGGCTACCTGGTATATCTATGACACACCGAATCCTCCTACCACCAGATTTGGAGCCCCAAACATCTTCATCGAGGCGCATGCTTTGAAGATCTCCCGAGATATACTAGGTACTAGGTAGGTAGAGCCAATACGTAAAGGAAACAAATCACGTGAAAGGGGCTGATAAAGTTCTACCGGGAGGAATGTGACCTATCTAGGTCTATCTAAGTAATCAAGGCACACAGCACTCTGGGGCTCCGTCATCTCAATCCGCCCTACCGTCTTCACATCGATTATGTGTTTGTTCACAAGTGACAAGTGACAACTATAAATTATAAATTATATATGAGGCTCAAAGTTTTAATACGCTTGATTTGTCAACAAGGTCCTATTTTAGCACCGGCACTTTTCTCTCCATCTAACTGCCCTAAAACATTCAAGCTTTTAAACTCTATCTGCTATTCTCGGCGAAATTACCGCGGTGAACTTGATAGGTTGTACTGGCGCCAAAGTCAAGTGAGACATTGGGGATTAGTGAGGACTGTGAAGATTTAACTTTCTAACACATGCATATCCTTTTCCCTTCAAAGATCTCCATACCTCCGCACGGTCGAGAAATCTTGTGACCAGTTGCAGCTGACTCCTGCTTCTCTGATATGGTACAAATCGTATAGCATGATAAGTATTAAAGGATCTTCCGAAAGTATGTTACCATAGATGACAACCACCTTTTTCGAGAATTTCTTTTTGATTAAGTTCTCGGTGCCAACATTAGGACGTACTCTCTTGTACTGTGACCAAACTGTATCATGTCCTTATCTATTAACTCAACATATCGACTCGCATCGATCGGATCTTTATTCATCATCGTACCGTTCGCAGATTCAAGATCGATCAAGTATGGCTTGACTTTGCGAATCTTATCTCCAAATTCGTTCATCTTCTCGGTCGCTTTGAACTGTATGACGGCATGTTGTTTGCTGATACTTGGATGTTCCGCAACTAAATCCACCACAGCACGTTCTCGTCCAACAAGCCAGCAACTCTTCGCACTCAAATCAATTGTTTCAATAATGTCGGCGCCTTTGAACACAAAAAGTTTCCAGTCGTCTCTGGATGGTGGCTTGCATGCTTCAGGTGGTTCGTGATACTTTAGAACTATAGAATTTCCATCTGCCTGTGTGATTGTATTTGAGGCTGCTGCTAAGACTCCCGTGTGTCCCAAATTCGGCTTCTCTTTTTCTGGTACCGGTTCGTCTCCGGTGGTTACGAGAGCCGTTGAGGATGGATCTTTTTTCAACTGAAACGATGCAGCTTGGGATGGTAGCGGACCGTTCTGTTTTCGAGATGCTACCGAATTCGTGGGTGGTTCCAGCGACCGGGTATTGTCGTTGTCATTTTCATCCTTAATTCGTCTTCGGTCGCGAGATCTATCTCTTCTTCTGCGATGTGAATCTCGATCATCCTTTCGTCGAGGACTGTGCGATCTTCTGCGATGTGAATCTCGATTGCCTTTTTGTCGGGAAGAATCTGAATCAACTGGACTACGCGACCTTCTGCGATATCTCACTTTGTCTTCGTATTTATCTCTCGTGCCTCTGGACCGATCATCATGCCTGTCGGAACGAGTTGATCCACGGTCAGCCTCTCGCTCTGTCCTGCGCCTCCTCCGCCTTCTCTCTTCTTCGGAATCTGTTGAGGGGGACCTAGAATGTCGCCGTGAAGAATAATCCTTCTGACGATTCGAGGTTTCAGGTGAGCCCATATTATTTAATTATTGGAGTGATTGAATTGTTGAAGAAAAAAACGAGAGACAAAATTAATTGATAAATATTGAAGATAGCGATAAGTACCTACCTAATACGAGGTAGATGCGAGTGATTGTGAATGTACCAGTAAATCAAGCTTACCACCATTATTTGCACCTATCGGCTACCGTATCTTCGATTGGTGGGAGCGCCCATAGCTGAACTTCAACCTTTTCTGCTTGATACCTAATTCAGACTAGTCGATATATTCTGACCTCGAATCCTTCAGACCTTCAAAATGGTAATTCTCCTGAACACCACCTCGACCACCTATGCAGGTACTTACCCAGATGCCACATCTCGGGTTTCTTCATATCAAGTCGTGCTGGGTTCTGTCAACTCATGTCACTCACTTCGTGGTATGATACGATACGATGCGATGTGATGTGATGTGTTTGTTTGTGTTCTCTGGTGTTCTACAATGTTTGTTTGCTTCTCTTGCTTCACCAACAACAATGATATATGATTCAAGGAAATCCGGTTGATGCAAAATCCAACAGTTATACACATACATATGCAGCGAATAGGATCATGCGGACGCCATCATCCAACTCCAAGGCTTCCTGATTCATCCGGTTCTATTTCCGAAACTCGCGATACATTCATCATTGATGTAAGAACCATCATTGATGTAAGAACCGTCATTGATACTTGGTGATTCCATACTTATACGAAGAACACACTTACGATGTATGTTATGGTGCATTGCATGACCTGAAACTCTCCTCGAAAATCGATTACAAGGTATCTTTTCTCCGTATTCCAATTCTCTTACTTGATCTCTTCGCTGTTATCATCTGCTTCCAATCGCGTCCTTTTCTCTTCTCTAGTATTACTTGTTCTTGCTTTACCTCCGAGTCTTTCCACTGCGCCGTAAGCGTTGGCTCTCGCGTTTGGTTGGATGTAGTGATGACCAGATAAGCGACCGCCCCCATGGCGGTTACGAAAGTTTTTATGTCTTTTGTGATTCGTCTGCATAATTTGAATCGACGCTTTTTTGTCTGTTTCAGGTTACTGTGTTAAATCGAGTGGTTCATAATGACTCTTACCATCGAGACACCAGGCCGCAGCGTCGTTGCCGCATACTCGCACACTTGAAATGATTGATCCAGGCTTCCAGCTCGAGTCGAAAAATATAATGTGAGATGGGGTCCAATCCTACAATATTTATATATCTCTTTGACCATGGCCCAGCCTCAGCCCTTGGATCTAAGCCTGCCTTGATTACAATCCAATATTTTCAAGGCCAGTTTTCAACGTGAAAACTCAACTGTCGTTTAAATTTTACGTCGCATAGGAATAATTTCTTTGGAAATTACCCGACCGTATATTTCCTCGGGTTTCTCGGATGAATTACTTGTACAAGAATTCCTGTTGTCAAGCTCTTTCTGAACCTTTGGCATCAGAGTCTACCACTTCCTTGGGACTGCACTTTTTTTAGTTACTTGTGAATACCCACCCCTAAGAAAGGCGTGGAATCATGCCTCATGTTGTCTCTCAAATGCAGCCAAGGGAAAGGCCCCAACAACCGTCTAACTCAAAACGAGCAATGATCAAGAATGCAGTTTCCCAAGATAACCTTCGGCCATCTACTACTCCTCGTCGTCGAAATGCAAATGGCCCAACTCCCACCTTGAGTTTGCTCGTTACCCCACAAGGTGCATGGAACTATACACCAGGTCGACAACATTCAAAACAATTTTCTCCTGATAGAATGACACCTATATCTGCGGTCGATTCCGTTTTTGAATTATCTTCGGCAGCTACAAATGCTTCCCCAAACTCAGCCACATCGTCATTTATTGCTGAATTGGAAGACACTTCTCCTGGAGCAGTCAAACCCCAAAAAATCAATATGGATCCAAAGTCTCCACTCAGTCCTACACGTTCAGTAAGCTCTCTATTAAATCCTGTTTTATATTATCAATACTCATTCATACCCTTAGTTACATGCAGCTACTGCCATTGACGCTATCAATGACTTCGAGGCAGAGAATAAGCGTCTTCTTGAGCGGGCTATTACGGCCGAAAGTGCAGCAAAGTTATTGGAGGAGCAAAATATCGATCTCCGAAGAAAAGTCAACTATTGTATGGAACAACATAGACCAAAGACTGCACCTGGTCAGAGAACCTCACAAGACTTACGCAAGCGCAATACTGCATACAGCACAACACCTCTATCCGCTTTCAACACTATGATGGATCATGTGGAGGCTAAGTATTTACCACTTCCTATTAATGACACACCCACACCATTGCCTCGACGGAAATCTTCGTTCCCACCAGAATCACTAGTTTCACATCAAGGTGAACTTACGCCAAACAGATTTGGTCCCAGTGGATTTATTCCCTCGCGGCGACCTCCGCCAATTCCAGAGAGTAAAAAGGTTCCTTCATCAAAAGACCAAACCCGTCGTCGTGATACATTAAAAAAGAACGACGTGAGCACTCCGAAAACAACACGTTCTAATAGTCGAATGACCAAAATCTCCTTGTCGGATGCAACTCTTAGATCAAAACCATTACCATGGGCTCCATCAGCAATTCCAGGTATGGTTGAAATTGGCAGTACATATGAAGACGCTGCCCCTACGTCGCAATTGAGACCCAAGAAGAGTTTCGCGAAATTCTTCAGAAAAGCAAAGAAGTGGGATAATTCTTAACGTTTTTATTCACAAACTTTCCCTTTGTCAATAATACCAATGGGGAATATATTGGGATGTTATATCATACATCCCAGGCGTTTCGGACTTTGAATGTGTATATATCTAATGAATAATGAAAGTGGTACATATGGAGTAATTGGGTATTTGGCAGCGGAGAGGACTTTGCACGGGCTTTTCGGAATAAGGGATAGTAGTCAAGTAATAGTATACTGTTCCTTCATATTTGTTATTTGCATGTGTTGACCTGTGCTTGGTCTTTTATCTAGTTTCTTTGGCTTTCCTCTTCAAGGAAGGGAGATACAATAACGATATCTTCTACGGCGAAGTAAATTGGATGATGAGGGAGCATCGCGCCCCTGCAGATTATGAGACTTTGCTTTTCGGAAAGATACGATAGTTTGTATCTTTCTTCGATGAACCAAGAGACATATACGATTTCACGAAGAGGAAGGGTCTAAAGAATTCATCAGACATAACACACCCCACTCTGTGAGGACTTGCAAAGTTCGAATGACAGGAAATTAATTGTTTTTACAATCTACACATAATAATCTTTTGATATATCTAGGTATCTTCCATATCATCAAATCTTTCGAACCTCTGTGAAGGCTGCTCTTTTTTCCTTTCATCCATATTGTCATACCTTTTCTCTCATCCAAGACAGTTGTAAGCGTCAACTTTTAACCCATTATCTATATGTCCATATATTTCCTCATTAACCCCTCCATGAATTAATCCCCCTTCCTTTTCAATCTACTGGTAAGCCCAAAAGCTTTCCGAACTAGTCAAGATTTTACTGCATTCCTCTCGCGATTGGACAAATCAACTCTCTCCTTCCCTCTCCATATCCTTCCTCCTCGCCGCATCTAGAACTTTCTTATCATCCGCATACTGATCACGCTCATTACTAATAATCCTATCAATCTCTTCCCAATTCTCATCATCCGCATCCATATCCCTATCCTTCTTCCCCTCATCCCCAATATGCAGACGATCTGTCGTCGTTACCCAAGGGAGCCCGACATCCCACGAGGAGGGCTCCTGGCCCGGAATTCCCATTGGTGCAGTGGTCGCGTTGGAGATGGTGAGGAAATCTGGAGGCAGCGGAGGACTGCGTAGTCTTTGAGGGGGGATTGATCGAGTGGGACGGTTTGAACGAGAGGGGCGAGGTGGAGATGCGGCGAATCTTATGCCGCCTGCTGCTGCTGGTTGTCTGTTTGTGGATGGACGGCGGATGGGTCGTGGGAGGGGTGCCCATGTTATATTGCGACGGTTAGGTGTGCTTAGCTGGGAGGAGTGCGCGCTTTCCCACTCGGCCTCGCTGGGATGGTCATCGGTCGTTTGGGTAGTTTGGATCGCTTTGCCAGCTTTGATAGCATTGATGGCCTTGGTAGCCTTGGTATCATTGACCGGATTAGTATATTTTCGATTCTCGATACTCCTGGCCGAAGAAACCGGACGTCGATTTTCCTCCGCATTATACGGAGAAGTCGCATCGAACGTACGATACCGAAAGAGAATTCTTCGCGTTATCAAACCTTCGAATTCCCCATGGCATTCGTAATTATATCGCTTTTGAAGCTTGTTCAGGTGGAATTTGCAAATGTGGTTCAGGAAGTAGCAGAGCGAGAAGAGCGCGCAGCATGATATGATGAAGAAGAGGGAGTAGAGCGTGATTCTGGTGGTTGTGTCTGGAGTCTCCTGAGATGCGGAGACTGTGCTCGAAGTTTTGTTTTGGAAGAAAGACCGGGTGTGGATTCTTCGGAATTGAGTGGATAGTGCGGATGCGGAAGAGTAGGATGGTTGGGTTGGTCGAGTCGGATAGGCAGGTAAAAGTGGTGGAGAGATGAAGATAGTATCCATCGAGGTGGTTCCTGGTGGGAGGATACTCTCGGTGAATCTGCCGTTGGTAATCATCATTGTGATCATTTTGATGATGTTAGGATGGTGTTTAGATGGTGTTCATATGGTGAAGATTTGATGATATCGGGATAGATGATCTTAAGCTGTTTAGAAAATATGATATATAATTATGTGGCAATAAGTATATAATGTGAATTGAGATGCATATGATGTTGTTAAGTACTAATTGTCAAGTATTCAGGATATTCTGATAAAATTTTCTGTGCGATGCTTTTTCGTGCGATGTATAGGAAAATGTTTTTGAGAGCAGGAATTGTTCAAGTCCATGTTCACCAAATAATTTTTCTCTGCAGGGTTCGATATGGGAATCGAAATGAACTAATTTTCTAATTCTCACTCTAGAGATGCGCCGGTGTCTATCAAGCACAACACTAATGACGCGCTCCAATGCTTGTCTACTGTTAGTAACCTTAATTGAAGTCCATATCAAAATATCAGTCATTGTAATGATGACATTTAGAAGTTTTTCAGGCTTAGTACATAGTTCAAATCTTTTTGATCGATAAACTGGGGAAGAATTGTGGGGTAAAAGCCAGACTACCTTCGCTTAACCCCCCTTTAGTTTTGCAGTGAGTGCTGTTGGAGCCACGCTAGATCGAACTATATCACGTGATTTATATCTAGAACGTCGGGCTAGGCATGACCATTGGAAAATGGGTTTTGTATGTGTGGTCTTTCACAAAAATTAGATCGAAATTTCATTCCTGGCTTGTGGCTAGATAATAGCTAGTTTTGCAAGATTTTTGACTTTTGATTGCGGAATGTGTGTGATTGTAGGTCATTACTGTAACTATATCTAGAGTTCTAACATATCCGATATCCAGCACTTTTCTTGCGACGTTTTATGCCGCTCATCCATACCTTATGACAAAAAATCAGAGTCTTTTAAGAGAAGCTTCTGCCGATCTATATTCCGGCTTTATCTCCATGTATCACAATAACTACCATTAAACTTGTATCCTATCGAAAAATTTCCTGCGCGAAGGTTCCCAGGAAAAAATCAAGAACCCTAAATCTCAAATCTCGAAGCCCAGCTCCAACCCCAAAACCCCGAACCCAATCTTTGATGTTGTTGAAACTGAAAGAACGCGCATATTTTTCGAGAATATAATTGATAAATTCGTAATGATGTTCAATAGAAATGAGAACCGCGCACTTGTGTTCTGAGAGCCAAGGGAAGAATCGTAGAAATCAATCCAACACTTTGCCTATTTTTGGTATGAGAAGCCTTTCATAATACCATATTCATTCTGTTGAACTGAAGTGAAGGATCTCAACATACCTTGAAAAATTCTAGACCCAGCAATCTACCCATTGGCCACATCTAATTATAAACAAAATCTGATGCTTGAGGAAAGATGGTACCAAAATTCTCAATTCTCTAATTCGTAGAAATCATTTGGTGACTCTACATTTATAAGATAGTCTGATTGATGTCAGTGATATATTTCGATAGATTTGTGAAAGTATCTGACCTTTAAATAGATTCCTGCCGCCATTTCGAGGTACAATCATAGTGTTTAAGAGTTTTTCGGCACTTTACAGTACTGTTTTTTGAAAATTCTGTAGCTCATTCCATAATCATTCCATAATTTTCGAGATTCTCGAGTGCAGTCAGACGGAGAGTTCGAAGTCTTAAAACATCACCATATGGACTCAATACCTCATTTTCAATATCCATGGCAGTTGAAGGCTCCAATCCAGCATGGACTTTCCTCAAATATATGTTTTCGATGACTTGAAAATCCCGGGCTATCCAAGCTTCGATAAATTCACAATCCATTTTACCACCCAATCTGGTACAAACTCTCGCTAGTTTTTTTTCAAACTCTCGGTCTTTCAACTCTTCTTCGAGCTCGCGACCCAGACGTAGTTGAACGCTGGCATGCTCATAGCCAGTAATATGTAGAGGAGGCCATTCGGAAAATTCAATTGAACAATACAAGATTTGTTCGAAGACCTCTCCAAACAATTTGAAATGAACAAGACAATCGAGAATGAGTACTGTGAGTACAGTGGTACGGATGGCTACGTCAAAGTATTCTTTAAAGAATCCCGCAACAACGAATGAGTGGACGCTATATAAAAGCCCACCCAATGAAAATAAGCCTATCAAAGAGATTCGAAATTGATGGCTGCCCTTCCAACCCTTTAATCGGTAATAGATGTACTGGATGAATTCATAAAGTATCCAGCAAAGTGCAAAAACGGATATGTGGGTTAAATAAGTAGTGATTAAGAATCTTTCTCTGTGGAGAGATTCATCAGAACTCGGACTCTGTTGTTGGGACATGGCTGATGAGAATAAATTGTTTGAAGATGAGATGAATACCTTGAGAATCTATAAGAGTGAAGAATGATCTGAATTTTCGATGTATAGTAACCATAAGCAAGGCTAAGTTTACTCATGTGATTAATTGGTCTAACTGCCTGTACTAACCCTCTTATTCGGTGGGCGAGAAATTATCTTCTAAAGTAGTTATTTTGAAATTTTTGATGACAAGTGTCGTAATCTATTTCATACTACTGGCTTTAAGCTAACCTGTAGTTAAGGGCAAGTCTTTTACTCTATCATTTCCATCGGTCTTGTGTTACCAGTAGAATTTACCAGATTTCCTAGACTATGACCAATATGATAAAGATTCCTTAAAAAGATTATGTCGTTTTCATGAATCGATTTTGAACTAATTAGTCTGGAGTCTCGAGTCTCGGAAATCCCAAGCTCCTCATGGTTGACTTGCACAATGAGAGATGCAGTTTCCGCAATTCACGTTCAGGCGAGTAATAATGATAGCACCTAAGATTCCCTGGTATTTAAAATATTGTACAGAGATTTGAAAATTGAGAGCCTTTGAGAGGTGGTAATTCGAGATTACTGCCAGAATCACACGAGTCCTCGGCTAGAAAGCCCAGTTTGACTTTATTATGATTACACGTCATTCTTTTTAAATCACACACATGAGGAAAAAAATAGTTGACCGACGGTACCCTATACTAGAAGTTAGCACCAGTGAAATTTTTTTCTTTTTGAATAATGATTTTTATGATCCCCATTAGAATCGTAATTTTGAATCACTTCATCTTCAAGGCAATCAATTAATCCTCAACCATCCAATTTCGTGAGTATTCCCCTGATTCGAATCATGAAAAGGTCTAATCATCGAAAGGTTCGAGTTTCAGAATGTCACCATTACCAAGTATTATCGGAATTACAGGGCATATCACAGATGCCACTGATATTACAAAAGTTGAGCTTACAGTTATGGAAACGATCATATATGGCTTCTTCGCCCCATTAGGAATTATATTTATGATTTTTATCATTACCACGTGGATTGCAATACTCATGGTCTCCATTTACGAAGCAATACAGGATTGGACACATGGCTGGTTGCCAGTAAGCGAGAAGAGACCGACGTCGAAACCGACTAGCATATATCTCGTTCTAGATGATGAGGCAGAGAGAAGCCCACTTTTGGATATCAAAAAATGTTCGGAAGGTGGGAGAGAGGGAGAGGACTTTTTCGGCAGCAATGGATTGCCGAATTACGGAACGATAAAACAGATGCCGAGACATGAGACGGATGATGTTTGGGAAAGTACAGCAGCATCTAAAGAGATGGCAAGAGAGTCTTCAAGTACTTATCAAATATAAAGAGTTGGGTCTCTGGGGGATAATAAAAGGATTGGATGAAGTTTTGTGGTTCTGAATCAACATTATACGAAGAAAAAGGACTTCGACAAAAGTTCATGGGAGGAAAAAGTTTGGTGTCATTAAATTTTGGAAAAATTTCTTTCAGTTTTATATCTGACATGATAGAGAGTCTCATTTTTAGAATTGAACAGAGTTAACTACCTATTTACACCGTTTTACTGAGCCTAATCTCGGGATTTTGCGCCTATATCGTGCCCTATCATGGATGTTGGGAATATATATTGTTGTTAGAGACATTTCATGTTGTCTTGACTATTCTATGGATAAGAGTCTCAAAATTCTTAGAAATGATCTACCAAAATAATTTATTATATAATTTTACACTTATACTCACTTTCCTCACTTCTGGTAGTTTCTTTATCTTTCGCCGAATAGAATCCCAGATTTGCAAGGATTTAAATGGCTGTAATTGTAAATTTCTGTTACCTGAATATCATCGTTTCTTTTCAGATGATAGCTCCAGACTTCAAAGTGATTAATATGATATCAATGGACTCGAAACCAAGTCTCGCATGATTGGATCATGTTCGCGTGATTTGGCTTTGCAGATCTCAGCAAATTTACCCGGAAGAGTCAAATTTGTAACGTTCATTCAGCACTAATGGCAGAATTTTCAGCGTCAAGAGTTTTGGAAGTGTTGTTAATGTGACCTTATCCTTGATCTTCTTAATCTGGCATATTTTGCTCTCAATGACAGCATTTCTTCACGCATACCATCCGCTTTTGGGAAGACTCTGGTGCTAAACGTAAGTCTCAACGATATTAAAACCAGGTTTACGTCGTTGATCTACTTGGACCAATTAACAAGCTTTGAACTAGAGTTTTTGTGATGGATCATGAATCATAGATAATTGTCACTAAACAATATGTATAAGTTGCGCTGTGTCTGCACCTAAACTTCTCGACTTCCAAGAAAATACATCACTCAATTTTAATCAACGAAAAATATCAAATCTAAAACAACATAACAATGCCTGCGCTACTCAATCCTACCCAAACACAATTGGGTCCTATTACCGAACCAATTTTCGACTTTGCCAATGCAGTCGGAGATCATAACGGACAGATACCGGGAACCTTTCCAACCGCGATATTCATGTATGGACTCGCAAGTGGGTTGACCATAATGATATCCATTTTTTGTCTTCTCGTTGTATTGTTCGATCAATACTCCCGTAGAGAAAACTTGAAGCTCGTAAGATTTGGTACTCGCTTCCCTAATCTACAAGAAGGAGATAAATTCTCCCTCGAGCAGGAAAATGGTATGATCTACGAGGGTGTTGTGACTTTGAAGGCGTCGGATTTCTATGAGATCAAAAGTGATGAGGGGTTGGAACAGGAGTCATCCATGTCTCCTTTCTTTAAGTTAAAGCAGGCGGAGATACAGGATGATCGGGATAAAGCAAAGAGGGAAATCAGAACGTCAGAAGAGGAACATGAGTACCAGGCTTTCATGGGTAGATTTTCTATTGAAAACTTTGCTTCTTTTATGGATGCTGTTGTTGATGATGATGAGGATGAAGATGAGGATGATGATGAGGATGATGAAGAGGATGATGAAGATGAGGATGCTGATGATGAGGATGAGGAGGAAGATGATGAGGATGAGGAGGAAGATGATGAGGAGGATGAGTAGGAGGATGAGGATTCCACAACATAGCTGGTACTCGATCAGATCCTTTGAGATTGTTCTGGGATATCAAATTGGACCGTGGAATATATTGTGATAGTTTACACAAGCTATGAATTCTGTGTTTGAGCAGAAGCTTCGCATATTTTAAGTAATTGTCAAGATCTGGGGACGGGGTGAATAATTTAATGGCCTGGAAACTGTTTCGATTGATAAGGATTATTGAAAGATAGAGGCGAACGGATTCCGGATAGTGGAGTTATATTGCTGGGTGCGTCGAAAGAGCGAGTATTATATGACCGGGAATTGAATAGCTGAATTTTAATGGAAAGCCGAGATTCACTAGGAACTCTCCAGTACTTGAAGAGGTTTGATTATTGGAGATAATAACAATGTATAATCATAGAATACTATGCTAGAGTTCTGAATCTACGTGGCATTCTTGTTACCCAATACCAGTCCCAATGCTTGAATACATGTAACGAATATCGAGTAATCTGCATCGAGTAACCATCTTCAAATAGAACACAGCAGAGTTTACTGCTACCAACAGTGGTTCTCCAAGTTTTTAATGGTCACCGACACCACGGAGACCGAAGGTGAAGGTTGTAGCAAAACAGGAGAAATACAAATAGAAAATAAGGGCTGGAAAGGAATCTCTTCAATGCTACAATTGCCACGATATTGGGAAGCGACGAGTAAATGGTGAGAATAAAGAGAGGTATGCGGCTAGGATTTAGTAGAAGACCAGAGATTGAAGGTCTTGAGTCCACCGGATACAAACAGAGATAAGGGACAAACAGCTGGTAGGAGAATTTTTTGACTACTTTAATTTAGGAATCCTGAAGCAATTTCTGGCCGAAACTTTCCAGATCAGTATCATGATTTTGTGGCCCCCCCTTCTCTAAAGAGATCACTCATTGAAATGTGGTGCTGCTAATCCTCATCCCATACAGACGCTCGAACCTGAAGAAGAAGAAGAGGAAGGATAAAATGCAAGATGAATTCTTTCTAGGCTGCATAATATAGATAAACTAGATCTACTGCCTATATCTCCCCATCTCGAATATAGAATAAGCGAGTCTGTTGACGTGTGGTTTCTTGTACCACGATTAAGTCCCAAATCACAGAAATTTCCCTCTCACCTCTTCAGATAAAATGAATAATTTGCCACATGCATGAGGAAGATTTGGCGGAAATGTGAAGTCTAGAATTAGACCTATTTATCATGTATGAAAGATGTAGAATGGCATCTGGCTACATGGTCGCAACCTTTCCCAAAATACCAAAATCCAAACACCTCCAAATTGCTTGACGCGCGTTAAGATGTCGATTGCTCAGAATTTACCTCGTTCTTTGTCGATCCGGAATTGAACCGGGCCTGGGCTTTTACTGAAGGTGAAACAAATGAAAGAGTTGACAGCACGTAAATTAAAATGCCCAATCAGTTGCGATCTTGATCTAGGAGGCACAATTTCCATATGAGAAAAAGCTTAGAAATTTTCTCTTTCTTTGCTCATCAAAAGTCTTCAAAATTTACGTATTTGTTCTCTTAATTAATCACATAAATCCAGCATACAAATCACATTCTTGACTTTCCGAAATGATGTCTACATCGATCTGTCTTCCTAATCGTCGCTGTTCTCTACTTCCTCCGAAGCTCCCTCTAAGTCGTACCTTCTCCATGTCAAACGCTCAACTTACCCGTCCTCTTAAAAAGAAATATCTTTCTCTCATTCTCCCATCAAAATCACATCAATCATATCATCAATTTCATTGCACAAATTTAAATATCCGCTTTTTGGTTATTATCATACTATACATCAAATATATACATTTGCGAAATAAATCACTATACCTCCGTGTCGGCAAGGGAAACGCAACAAATCCCATATTAATTCTCCATACCAGAGGAACCGTTCCAGTATACTCAGAGAAGGGTTACAACAGCACGAAATGCATCCTCAATTTCAAAGATACTCTAGAGAGGGTCTAGTTGATGAAAATCCAACTCTAAACTACCTTGCAAATCTCGGTTTCCAGAGCCCACAGCACCACACAAACACTAGACCAACCTTTTCGCAGCCCATAGTAGTTATTCCTAGATCAGAACATATCTCGAATCAGCTTCATCCTATCATAGAAAATGGTTGCAATCGACCTTCACCTATGACAGCCAATGGACAGTATGGAGGTCAACCGATGGAATTCAACCCCTCGGAGTCATACAATCCAAAGCAAGAAAGCCATAATCCAAACGCGAATACACGTGTTCCTATCGAAGAAAACGGACAGAGTTCCCAGCAGTGGCCTGAAGCTCTCCAAGATCAATCAAATTTTAATTCTCGGTTCCAACAACCTAACGTGAATACCAGTCAATTTTCGCCTCAAGCCACGATAGTCAATGCTTCGACACCATACCAACTACATCAATGGGTCAATGGAAGTTCAAAAACATTTGCCCCCATTGCAGCATATCGCCCAAATCCCCGGCAGGTGCAGGGGGCGTTCGATAATGGACTGGAATCCAGGCGTCTAAACTCTAACGGTGGCTATACTCCACAACGCAGGATATCAGTATATGAGCTACGTACTCAGTTGACTTCAATAGCTCATGAGATCAAGCTAAGAACTGTGGAGAGTATAAGTGCAGCCTCAGAACATGTGCAACCACAGGGAGACGAAGAATCTTTTATGTTCTATCTTGTGTGTAACATTTCTTATCCTCCAGACCTCTGCTCCTTATACTAATCTGCAAAAGGTTGTTTTAGGGCAATATGTGCTACAAGGAGGATGCGCTTGGTATACCTACCTTCCTCCTCCAACCCCCAAGATTCTCCTGTCACCTCGGGCCACAAATTCGTTTTCTTCGAGCCCTATCCCGTTTAAGCTAGGCAAA
The DNA here is from genome assembly GCA_004916875.1 of Botrytis galanthina. Taxonomy (NCBI): domain Eukaryota; kingdom Fungi; phylum Ascomycota; class Leotiomycetes; order Helotiales; family Sclerotiniaceae; genus Botrytis; species Botrytis galanthina. Next base: position 65,956 of record PQXL01000134.1, read on the forward strand.
AGCAAGAAAGAGGGTCAAAAAATGATGGGATTGATGAAAACCAATGCGCTCCTGAGGAAGTAGGTCCAATCGATACTACAGACTGGGACACTGCTCTTCATGATCCGAACCACTACGAGCTCGATGACGAAGATTACCCTGCTCCTCTGGACTCTGGAGGTAGCCTCTTTGATCCAGAATATTTTAATATTTGTTCGGAGAACTCCCCCAGTATCTCAATAAATGATGGGGGTTCTCGTTCTTCGCCTCCTCCCCAGAGGCCTGGAAAATCGAATGGTAGTCTCTCAGTACCCTTCAGGCGAGTCCGTCCTCTTTCACCTTGTGCGCCTGTGTTTGTCCCCGCGAGCAAAGGTCATCAAATAGCTTCAAGTGTTGTTGACGATCATGGACCACTGGAATCTCCAGACAATAAAATATTATCAAAGAGTCATTCTGAACCAGCAAAAGCTATAATTTACTCTCCACGTATGAAATCTGTTTCGGTTGTGGATGAGGAGATGCTTACAGACCCTTTTGTCTCCAAATACTCATCAAATACAACCACCCCGTCCGTAGGATCCCTTCAGCGGAATCGGTCCTACTTGTGGACTCCGCCGACTCCCATTAGTCCTTTCCTCCACGATAGCCCATCCGCTCTAGGTAGTCCATCCCCTAGAGAACGATTTGTCGCTCAGAGACCAATGGAGATCCCTAGTGACATCTGTTTCATCCGTACGAAGCCCGGCACAGGAATAAGGATCTGCCTGCTTCCAGGTAATACCTGGGTTGATCTTCCACAAATAGGGATTCACCCCTATGACAAAGATCTACCCGAAATGTGAGTACATATTGCCCCTACCACGAGCGGGCTAGCGCCTAACTTTCATGCAGACATTATGTGATGGGTTCTGCAAGCTGGTTCTACTCACAAATCTGGGTTCCGCCATTATATCAAGAGATTCTTACTCGTAAATCATTGAAAAGGTTTGAGAAACTCAAAGAAGCACCAACACAGTCTGCCCCCGAGCTATCGACTATACCAACTGGATATGTAGACTTGTATGGAAAACCTATTTATTTTCAAGCAGGCAATTCTAGGCCTGAGCCTAAGGCAGTATCGTGCCCCAATGGCGACGATTTCGGTGTCGACTGGAATGCGACACCGGCCGAACGAAAGAGGATTAGATTGACCAAGAAGAGACAAATGTGGGAGGAGTGGCAAGAAGGAGCGCGGGATGTAAGATTTTTTGGGCATCTTTGGGAGCAATGGGGCCAGATAAAGGGTTGGACAGAGAAAAGAAACGAATGCGGGGATAATACAAAGGGAGAAGAGATGGATATGGTGGATCATTATAAATTGATGTTGATAGTGATGTTCACGTCTAAAAAAGGATTTGGCATCAAACAGATTGGCCCTGAGGAAAAGAAGAAAATTTTGAATGGAAGGTCGACTGAGCAATTTAATAAGGATTGGGAAGAGACACAGAGAAAATTTGGTAATTCGAATTGGTTGAATGATACAACATGGAGGTCTTGAGGTTAGGAATGATTACACAGCGATAATGTAATGTAATCTCAGCGAAATGATCGATTAGAAATTAGCGTATAGATTAATATCCCAATTTTGCTGAATTTTATGATGCACATTGGGCATTGTACTCTCCGGATTCCACGTGATCCACCTCGCGACTATTGTGTTGACCTAGAATATTCAGAGTTGCTTTGGGAATTGATCAGCATAAAGTATGGAGGGTGACATTTAAGACTCCAGACTTTGTGGCCACGTGCGATGTGAAGCAAAGAAAGCAGGTAGGCTCACCAGTTCCCGCGCCCTCATACCTTCTCCACCCCAATTTTTCAAGTCCGCCCATAGGATCCTTTGCGAACGTAATCAAACTTCTCATCATCTCCTTACTCAACCTTTCTTCATCTCTCGTATTCGGAATACCACTTACATCCCTGCCCACACCGTGCCACATATTCAAGTCACTAAAATGATACGCACCACTTGTTGGATAAAGGCGCGTGTTATCGAAATCTCCAAAATATTCATATAAATAAACAGTGACATTGTGCTCCAAGCGTAAGAGGGCAGATTGAATCGCGGAGCAAGTAAATGTTTCAAGGTTGAAGAGTTCCCACTGAGAGCGGCTTAAAGTGATGTTTTGGGCAAAGGCGGAGATAGCGTAGAAGCCTGATTCGTGATTCGCGTTGCCTACTAGGTATGGTAGTTTGGCAAATCTCCCAGCGTTGGCCCTGGTAGCATAATCTGAAAATACGATCTTCTCGTCGATTGTTGGTACGAATTGTGTTCGTGGTAGAAATTCGGTGGGTGTCAGGGGTAACTTTTTGATAGCGGCCAAGATGGTTTGGTATGGTATCTCCTGCATGCAGCTCACAACGTCTTCTTCGACGCCACTCTCGCACCCCACTAGAACAGAAAGCTGATCCCAATATGATTTGCTCAATTCTGGATTGTTTGGTTCGTCATTGATAGTTCCGGATATGGACATGAATGAAGAAGCAATAGGATCATTTGGCCAGGCAAATGAATGGTAATGAATAGATAGTCCACCAACTGATTGTCCGTACATGACAATCCTGGCTGGGTCTCCTCCGAATGATGCAATGTTTGCTTTGACCCATTCGAGGGCCAGTCGTTGATCTAATATTGCTAAATTGGCGCTGGGTAATAATGGTGAGCCTGGGAATCCAAACACAAGCAGTCGGTAGCTATTATATTTTAGTTCTTCATTTGAATAAGTTGGAAGAAAAGAGTATATACTCAATAGTCACAACAACGACATCGCCAGTGGCAGCAAGATATTGTCCTTCATAAAAGGTGTTGTTGGTACTGCCGGATACGAATCTCCCGCCGTGGATGAAAAACAAAACTGGCTTAAGCTCTTTGGGTGATATGGTTGAACTCCATATATTGAGTGCCAGACAGTCTTCACTGAATTCAAGACTCGTCCCGCCAGTAGCTGTGGCATATATGCGGTTGAATGTGGAAGATTTGTTAGGGAAAGTGGGGAGAGGTGGAGCGGGGTTAAAGGGACAAGCGCTTGGGAATGATGTTAGGTGGGGACTCAATTGCATGAAACTATTTAGCGCAGTGGAGGATCCATCATATATGCCCCAAAGGATCCGCTGGCTGATTTAATGTTCCTGACACAAATATAAAGCCCAAAGAGAGCAAAACCTACGGCGAATAGTGTGAGGCCTTGTATGTATCAGTGGAAATGAATGGAACTGGAGGCTGGAATCTCAAAGAGCTGTTGGTTGCCTGAGCATATCGAATACCTAGGAATTCAACAACATCGCTTTCGTTTCTTGCAGGATGTCCAATAACTGTTCCACTTGTCGTTTGCACACGAGGAATCGCATTTCCTCTAAAGTCGACGGTTGACGAGACAAGAGTCGCAAAGAGAAACATCCAAGTAGGGGCAATGATCTTCATATCGGCGAGCTCATAAGTCTTATCAAATGCAATACGTCGTCGATGTTGTATGACATCTCGCGAAGTCTCCAAGAGGGTGGTGAAGGTATTTTGATAGTAGGACTCGTAACACAGAAGCTCTGCAGAAGATGCGGGGTTGATATTGATATCTGGATAATTCGGATAAATCCCGGAGAAGATCAGATAACAGGGGTTCGGCAAGGTCCACTCCACTCATCCTGATCGGTACTTTCGATATATTCCTTGGCATCAAGCATACTCTTTTCTTTATAGATATTCTAATATCCTGATTTTCATGAGACAAACGTTTTTTCAATAATCATCTAGTATGTCTTCAACTGTGTCTCCTTTCTGCAGACTCGCAGCAGCTACTCTACATTGAGGAAATAGAATGGCAAAGTATGTATCAAAGAAATCCCAGCCCCCGTTTATCGCAATCGCCCCCTGCTCGAAACCCTACCAACCAATAAAAGCATCATTTTTCCCCGATTCGGAAATTAACCCTGTATTCAGCGCGCCACTTGAGGGTAGTATTTTTGCTAGTTGATGATCCACGGTGAAAATATGCACCATAAATGATAAAACTGGCACTTTTGAAAATCACGAAGAGTCCCCGACCGTTTTGCTTCATATTGTTTATTGTTAATTGTTATTCCGTTATATATTCCTTGGCATGAACGGTTAGATTGGATCGATGCAGACGACGTGTATGAATAGATGAATGGAGTGTGTCGCGATTGAGAAGTGCTCGAAAGAAATTGGAGAGAGATGGCGATTTTGAGTGTGATTGCTGAGGGGTTGAGGTTAGAATTCAAGAGGGAATTGGTAAGGTCTCATCAAGTCTCCAAATTTTCCGCTCCGGCAGCAATCTTTACTAATATTTGAATGTTCTTTTGCTTTCTAGAATCAAAGTTCTGATCCAAGAGTTGGTTCTTCAAGAGATAATTCCACGAGTTCGACCTTAGCAGCTGCAGCATCGGGGTCCAATTCCTCGTCATTTTCTGCACTATTTTCCACTTTGATACCCGTGGGCGTATTCGCTGTAGTCTGTATCATCTCATTTCTGGTGTTACGGAGTAAATATCCGAGAGTATACTCACCGCGGACTTTCTTGAGTAGTCTAGATCCTCAGTGAGTTAGATGCGCTTCATGACAAAAGACTAAACTGACCTCAGAGTAGTGAACGAAGTAAGGAATTACCATCTGGATATTTCAATTGGATCAGACCCTTTTTCAATACTCCAGATGAAGCGGTTCTCAATCAGTCATCGCTAGATGGGTACTTATTCCTCCGATTCCTCAAGATTATGTGTGTAATATGTCTTGTAGGATGTGGCCTTGTATTTCCCGTCTTGATACCTTTGCATGTACTTGGAGGTGCTGGTAATGAACAACTTGATCAATTGACATTTGGAAATGTTGATAACCCAAGAATCTACTATGTGCACGCGTTTTTGGCATGGCTCTTCTTCGGTGAGTATAACTTTCTGAATAAATGAACTTTACTAATGAATAGTCAGGATTTATCATGTATATTGTCTCACGAGAGTGTGTCTACTACATCAATCTCCGTCAAGCTTATCTTCTTCATCCGTATTATGCGAAGCGTTTGTCATCGAGGACTGTTCTATTCACGTGCGTTCCACAACAGAATTTGGAAGAGGCTAAATTACGAAAGGTATTTGGCGATTCCGTCAAGCATGTTTGGATCCCAAGAGAAACCCGAGAATTGCAGGACTTGGTGGATGAACGAAATCAAACTGCTTATCGGCTGGAAAGGGCCGAGACAGCATTAATAAAGCTTGCGAATAAGGAAAGAAACCGAGCACTCAAACATGGCCATCCAGATCTTGAGTCGAGCATTGGTATCAATTCTGTTCAAGAAACAAAGCGTGGATCTTCAGTGACTGAAAATCGTAGACCAAGTTTAATCAGAAGTCCAGCTGATGTGAATCGTAGGGACATTGAGATTTCGGAAGATCCCATGTCACCTACAGATACACTCGTAGGGTCAACTTCCAGTCCAATCATTGGAAAGGATAAGGAAGCCAGGGTGACCGAGAAAGCAATGTCCCAAACGAATTCTCAATCAACCGCGGACGAAAATCCCACAACCCCGACTTTGAAATGGGGAGATAATGGATACGGAATGTCTGGGCCTCCTCCTGGAGTAAGTGGATCAATTGCAGCACAGTGGATTCCCCACAGCTGGAGACCGACGCATCGACCCTTATCAAATTATGGAAGAAGCGTAGATACCATCAAATGGACACGAGCTCGACTGAAGGAAATCGCGCCACAAATCAACAAACTGAGAAGAATGCATCGACAGGGAAAAGTGAAGCCATTACCCGCCGCGTTCATTGAATTCGATACCCAAGTCAACGCTCAGTCCGCCTATCAAACATTATCTCATCATCGAGCATTCCACATGACACCACATATCAATGGAATTCGACCCCACGAAATTGTATGGGAATCGCTTCGTATGAGATGGTGGGAACGGATTATGCGTAATTTTGCTATCCAAGGTTTCGTGGCCTGTATGGTCATATTTTGGTCCATTCCTTGTGCATTGATAGGAATAGTATCCAACATCAACTTCTTAACCACAAAAATCCCATTTTTAGGTTGGATCAACAAACTTCCATCTTCAATTTTGGGTTTGCTTACGGGCTTACTACCAGCTCTAGCTTTGACATTTCTTATGGCATTAGTTCCTGTCATTCTACGGCATTGTGCGCGTCAAGCTGGAATTCCGTCTTATTCGATGATTGAGCTCTACACACAATCTACTTACTTTATATTCCAAGTTGTACAAGTATTCCTTGTAACAACTATCACTTCTGCCGCATCCGCAGCATTCGAAAAAATCATACAAGATCCCACTTCTGTGCGCTCATTACTTTCGCAAAATCTACCTAAATCATCAAACTTTTACGTCTCGTATTTTATCCTCCAGGGTCTCGCCATGTCCGCCACGAGATTACTTCAACTACCTGCTTTGATTCGTCACTTAATGTTTCAGAATGAGCAAAACCCAAGATTGATGATCAACAAATGGCACCGAATCCGAACCGTTCATTGGGGAGCTGTTTACCCTGTGTTCACAAATATGGGCGTAATAGCCATTACATATTCGCTGATAAGTCCGCTGACAATCGTATTCGCTCTAATGGGTTTATATCTCATATATCTCGTATCAAAATACAATCTCCTCTACACGTATTCCTCTGAAATATCCACGCGAGGACTGCTGTACCCACACGCTCTCAAGCAACTTCTTACGGGTGTATATCTTGCGGAAATCTGTCTTATTGGTCTTTTCGGACTACGAAGCGCATTTGGGCCGTTGGTGATCATGTTCGGATTGACAATCTTCACAGCATTAATCCATATAAGTCTCAACGAAGCACTCGGTCCACTTCTCTGGAATCTTCCCCGAACCCTCGCTGTCGAAGAATTATATCGCGGACTTGCATTTAATTCAGATTTGCAAACACCCATGCCGACGATGAATCGAGGCAACCCCCAAAGCGGAGATGAAAATGAGAATTCATTTTTCCCCATGCAGACACCTGAACAAACTCAATCCCAACCAGTAGTATCAACATACATCAGCCATCGCACATCCACAACACCCAATCCACACCCCACCATCTCCGAAGAAAACGAACCCGGATTCGAAACCCACAAAAACTCCTCTAATACACTACCCCACGACGACTCCGACTCCGACTCCGAGCAAGAAGACGAAGACGAAACCGATATCCACGATCCCAACCCCCAGTCCCGCTCCGCAGCCAAACGTATCGAAGGGCTTCCGCACCTCTCAAGACTAACCCTCACCTTCCTCCTGCACGCTCTAAAGTCTAAAATCCAACCACATCTCCACCATCTAACCCCCTACCTAACCTACCTCACCCCACTCATCTCCCCCATCTACGATCCCTCCTCCCCTCCAAATTTCTTCATCAAATTCCTACACCCAGAAATATTCTCCGACTACCACATTCTCCGCTCCCTCACTGCTTCTCTACCGCTTATGCCCTCCGGTTTCGAGTACACGCAGAAACAGCACGAGGATGCGTATTTTCCGCCTTGTGTAGCGAGGGGTCGAGATCCAAAATTATGGATTCCGAGGGATGAGGCGGGGGTGAGTAGACAGGAGTGTGAGCATGTGAGGAAATTCGCGGGGATGGAGTGTAGCGATGATGGGGTGGAGTTGAAGTTTGAGACTGAGGAAGAGGGGAAGGGGAAAGGGAAGGGGAAAGGGAAGGGAAAAGCGAGATGGGGAAAGAGAAAGGAGGGAACGCTCGTGGTGAAGGATTTGCAAGCGGAGAATTGTATATGGGTGAGGGAGACAAAATTTTAGATTTTAGGGGTTAGGAGGGGGTACTGGGATTGAAAAGGAAGGTTTCATGAATGTGATGATCATAATTGGGAATTTTGCTTGGTATGGCGTGGTTTTGGATGGATGATGGAATCACAAGGCGTTATATCGAGTATATAGAGAAACGTATTTTAATTCAGTGTTTGAATGGAGATAATGATGACTTATCTAAATAGTCTCAAGTAGTCTTGAGATTGCACTCGCAAGCTTCTCCAATTTCTCTACTGTAACTATCGGATCATAGTGACCTTCCTAGGTACCTCTTTAATCTATCCATCCACGTGCTCATGTCTCACCGCAAGCAAGCCACTGGTGCATGGATTAACGGGATACTTCCCAACTATCGAAATTTAAAACAAATTCATTTTTTGACAATTTGATATTGGAAGTTATGATTTAACTGTCTCGTCTCAAAGAAACAATTAAAGGAATTCCTAAAATATACATATGAGTTGATATATCAAGAGAAATCCACAAGTCCTTTGTTATTGTGTCTCGTCAGTCCGTATACCTACTGGTGTAGCCCAGAGATCTGAAACCGCCCTGCACTTCAACCGCCCCAAGCTTAATGGAAATAAGCACCAGCTACCGCTTTAGTCTTAGCCCACGCCTTATCCAACGCTTCAAGAATCTCCTTCGACAAGGGACCCTTCTCCAGATCCACCAAATTTTCTACTAAATGTTTCTCACTGCTTGCTCCAATGATAATTTTGTCCTCTCTCTCCGCCTCAAGTCCACTATGATGTACCAACCATCTCAATGCACATTCACTCTCGGTTAACCCCTCCTTTTTCGCTGCCTCTCTGATGATGTCCAAGGCGTCAAACATGGTATCATTCCAGTATCTCTTCCTATACATTTGGCCTTGCAAATGCGAATCATCGAAACGAGAAGTTGCTTCGACGGATTCCTGATTGCGATGGTAGCGTGAAGTAAGGTAGCCGCCGGCGATAGGGTTGAAGGCATAGAAGGACATGTTGTATTTATGAAGACAGGGAAGGAGCTCTGGTTCAATAGAGCGCTGAATAGCATTGTATACACCTTGGTATACTGAGGGACAGATCCACTTTTTCCGTGTCAGTTTTGCGTTATTCGACAATTGAATGACGATTGAAGAGACTTACATTATTTTTGATGCAAATTTCTTGGATTTGTGCAACCTCCCATGACATATAATTACTAACACCCAACCTATTGAATTTTCCTTCCTTGTACAAAACATCGCACATGCCAAATGTTTCCTCGTAAGAAACACTTCTATCTGGTGCATGCAGATAAAAGAGATCCACTTTTTCAACTCCTAAAGCTTTCAAACTTCCGTCCAAGTGAAGTCTGAGATCATCTGCTGAATGCGTGATCTTGTGCCCGGTCATATTATTAGGATACAGTTTGGTAGCCATAATGATACCACGGTCGGTATATGAGGGTTGTAGTTGTCCCAGATATTCTTCCGATGAACCCATTCCGTAAACGCGGGCAGTGTCTATTTCATTGTGACCATGTGACTGAAAGAGTTCGATCATTGAAGAGACATCTTTAATGTCGTGAACTCGAGTTTGCATGACACCTTGATAAGTATTAGTTCCAGGGCATTGCAATTTTGGAATAAAGCGACTTACCGGGTTTCCCGAATGTCATTGCACCCAAGACAATGGGTATCTTAGTCTTTGCTTGAGTTTCTGCTCCCATGTTTGCTGATGGTACTGGTAGTTTTGTTTAAATATAAATATTTTGAAGATAAAGAATGAAGCCTCGCCTGAATGTATTGAGTCGTGTCTAGGGATTCAGAAATTGATTCCTCTATGAGTATCGTTAAATATGGAATAAGAGAATGGTCAACGGGATCAAAAAAGATTTTCAATGAAGTCTTTATATATATATATTCTCAATTCAAGTAGACAAATGAGGAGCTTATTATTTATTTGTATGTTGTCTACATATGGCGATAACGGATTTTACGTGCAACTTTGGTGGAGTTAAGATTTTCGGCCGATGAAAGAGATCGACCGCTTTATTACCAAAAACAGTCGGGATGTAACTCGAGAAATGACATTTCGATGATGTGAGCTAGCACCCATCAAACGTTTCTTCTGCATCTAGAGCTAAAGCATATATTGAAAATATGGATTCTCCCTATCGGTTAAGTCCTGAAATGCCATTTTGTCCCTACTCACTTGATCTAATCTGCAAGATGTCAGTCAGCACGATTTCATACATATGGCCCACCATAATACAAATTGACATGAGAGAACAGCAAGATATACGGAGTAAAAGTTACGACGTGTTCTGCCAATTAAATAAGGCGAACGTGAAAGTATCCTGATATTGTCTAGTTAAATAAAAGTGGTATAGACTTACTCCATTAATGCTCTCTTGCGATTTTCTCTAGTCAGCACAGCATACAACACCACTGCTGCTATAATTGTAATGCAATAACTATCTCGCATTAGTAATTTCATCGTGTAGATTCATTTGATCTGTAACCTACCAAATGATTAATCCTAACCAGAGCTCTGGATAATGTCTCGACTTCGTTTGTGATATGATCAATTGAGGTCCTACAATGTTACCAACACAGTATGCCACAAAAATAGTCGCTGCCATGAAACACTTTTTTGTTTGACCCGCAACATTGGCCATACCAATCGTGATAATCAAGCTCACTACAGGACCAAAAAATCCAACTATAGTATACCCAACAACTGGAGTAGCTGCGTGATGATGCCAGGAACTTTTCCAAATCATTGCACATCCAGCAATGACTGGCAGACAACATATAACGAGGAGGATGATTCGTATATTTGGAATATGCGATGAAAGATAACCAGTAAGTAAGATGAAGATCAAACATATTGCTCCAAGAGGAAATTGGAAAAGGATAGAATCTAGAGTTGAATACCCAAAAGTAGAAACGATAAGAGGGCCAAAACCACTGACTGCTCCGTTGACAGTGTAAGCGGAAGCCATCATGATAGCGACGAGCCATACTTTGACATCAAGGAAAGATTCCTTGATCTGATACCACTTGAACTTTGTACAACGAATTCCGGTTTGGCCATATCTTAGGCGTTCTGTAGCAACCATACGCTCATCTGTCGTAAGAAACCAAGCTGAGACTGGGGAATCTGGTACGAAGAAACAACAAATTCCGAAAAGGAAAGTAAGAGACCCGGCAAGCAAATAAATGTACTGCCATCTTTTGAGATCTCCACCATCGATTTGTCCGAATCCATAATTAAGTGCACCTCCAATAATGGTGAAAGCGCCAGTTGAGGAAAACCACCAACTCTGTCTCAAAGATTGTTCGGATTGGGTGTAAAAGGAACTGATTATACACATGAATCCAGTTGGGATGATACTTTCGACAAAACCAAGAAAGAATCTTTGTGCGTATAGACCGCGCCAATTTGTTACAGCAGCTGTGCACATGCAGATCAAGGCCCACAAGCATACCACGATTCCTATGATCCTACCCATATTAAATCTTTGCAACGCAAATGTCATTGGGTATAAACCCGCCAACATGCCAAAGTAAAAAAGTGATGTTGCCCAACTAAGACGAGAGGTATCTGTAGTATGAGGGGTCACATTGGTATTGGTGATGGAGAGAGTTAGATCAGTCGTCATGCCAAAGAGGACCGCGGATCCTAAGATTGCCTGAGAATTGTTAAGTTTGGAATTGATATAAACGATGCAAAAAATCATATCCTACCTTGTCATAGTAAACAAGTCCATATCCAATGAACATAGCAGGGACCAAATATCGATCTATCTTTCGAACGACTCGAGCTTCTACCGCGGGGTCAATTTCATGACGATGCTCTCCCACCACCGCGATGGCGATATCTTTATCTTGGTCGGTAGATGGTAGACTAGGGACATCTTGAATTCTTGGAGGCTCTGAAGGTGCCTGCTTCCCCTCCGCAGCTCCAGCTTCAATGGGAGAATTCATTGCGTGTATAATGAATGGCACATTGATGAAGCTTGAAAATATTTCGATACCTGGATGAATAGAGCCGAGTCTAACCTAAACTAACCTGAACCCTACATGACGGGATTGTCAAGGGATGGCCCGTAGCTTGGGATCTGGTCTGGAATCATCATGGCTTGAAGGGAAGACCTTTGGACGATATCGCATAATTCAGGATCAACTGAGTATTCATTTTGAGCTGGTATGGTCGAGGGCGACGAGTACCTAGTAGTTGAATAACGAACTCATGATATTGTATTGGTGTTGTATCAAAGGAGCTTCACCCAAGTACTGCATTTCGAATTACCTTGTGGAAATGAGCATGAACGGTTCACAGCCAACTCGTCGATTGAACCGTCAAGATCGATGATAAATGAGGATATAATAAATGCCATTCGCCGAGATGCTTGGATTGGTATCGTAAAAACAGCTTCAAAGACCAAGGCTGGTGTAGCAAATTTGATGTTCTATACACCAAAATCAATTGATGTCGTCGTGATTGAGTTCTATCATAGCTTGAGGTACTTTCCGTCCCACTGTAGGTCTAGGCCTGACTAGCCAGCCTTGCGGTATCGAGAAAAAATAATAATTGTGTAACATTGGAATGGATGTCTTTGTGTAACATCAGCCACACCAATTGGAAGACATGATTTCAATACGGCAAGCAGTTAATAAGACTGCGCCATTAACAAGAACTTCAGCATTTCCCATAAGAAAGAATATTGTCATCCGATCATTAACAACAACAACCCCTCCAAATCCTTGTAGGCAATGGCGTGAAGAGACAAACCAACCTCGAACGAGAGTGAATACCCGATACTTTTCCAATTCAACCAATACCTCACCAGCCCTCACTCTACACAACCAAACCGTCGAGAAAATATCCGCGAATGTACGACAATTCTACGATCGCAAAGAGAAATTCCGTATCAATCATGGTTCTACGAATAGCACACGAAATAATGCCAAAGGCAAAAACATAATCAATATTGGCGGGTTATCGCATGTATTGGAAGTCAATCCTACAACGCAGACAGCATGGGTGGAACCAAATGTGCCAATGGATAGATTGGTAGAGGAGACTTTAAAATATGGACTTGTGCCGCCAGTGGTCATGGAATTTCCGGGAATCACTGCTGGGGGAGGATATGCGGGGACATCGGGTGAAAGCAGTTCCTTTCGTCATGGTTTCTTCAATGAGACGATCAATCGGGTTGAGATGGTTTTGGCAGATGGGCAGGTTATCCAATGTTCGAAGACTGAAAGGCCTGATTTATTTCATGGCGCAGCGGGAGCGGTCGGAAGTATGGGGGTTACGACGTTGGTAGAGTTGCAATTGCAAAAGGCGAGGAAATATGTTGAGACTACATATCATCCGGTATCTGATATGCCGGACGCAATCAAGAAGATTGAAGAAATGACCGCAGATCCAACCATTGATTATGTGGATGGAATTATGTTTTCGAAAAAGAAGGGTGCTATTATTACTGGTCGTTTGACAGATACCCCAACGGAGAATACTCCAGTACAACGATTTAGTAGTGCTTCGGATCCTTGGTTCTACATGCATGTAGAATCTAGTATCGACAACAGCCAATCCTCCCCCAGATTCGCCATACCTCTCGCAGAATACTTCTTTCGATATGATCGTGGAGCATTCTGGGTCGGTGCTTCGGCCTTCAAATACTTCTCGTTCCCATTCAACAAATTCACCCGTTGGTTCTTGGACGATTTTTTACATACACGCATGCTTTATACTGCACTTCACACCGCCGGAATGCCACCAGGGTACATCGTTCAAGATCTCGCACTACCATATTCCACCGCCACAGAATTTGTAGACTACACCGACGAATATTTCGGTATCTATCCCTTATGGCTCTGTCCTCTAAAGCAAAGCCCTATGCCAACTATGCATCCTCACTCTGCCTCCTACGAAGCCGACGGCAAAACTCTCAAGCCACTTATGAACATCGGTCTTTGGGGCTACGGAAAAGAAAAAGATTTAGTAAAAGCAAACATCAGTCTCGAGAAAAAACTCAAAGAGCTCGGAGGTATGAAATGGTTATACGCACAAACCTACTACAACGAAGAACAATTTTGGGAAATGTATGATCGAAAATGGTACGATGGATTGAGGGAGAAATATGGAGCTACCACCTTACCAAGTGTTTATGAGAAAGTCAAAGCGGCGCCAACAATAGAGGTGGCGAAGACGCTGAGCATTTCGGAAAAGATCCTGAAAGCATGGCCTATTAGTGGATTCCATGGAATTTACAAGGCGATTCAAAGTAAAACTTATTTAGCAGCGAGGGCTTCGGCGTGGAAGACTCTTGATGTCGTGGCGAATAAAGCGAAGGAATCTCGTTAATTGTGGTTTGAGCCTCCGGCTAACTGCCAATTTGTTTCATCGCGACAGAAGAGTATTTATCCTCAGGACCCAGAGAGACCTGTATATACATACCACATTCCAGCAAAATAGACGATGTACAATATAGCATGTATAGAATTACATAGGTAAATGTTGGAGGTCATTTGGATTAGAGAAGAGCTGCAACGTTTCATCGCATGTGTATGCCCGTGTGCAGCGGATTGTATCCTTAAATATCTCCATTTCACAACGCAGTCAACCGCGAAAAAAACTCAACAATAACAAAGACCAGATTGGCATTATCTCAATCATCGGTCAGGTGTCCTTCACAAAATCTCCGCACTTACTGCTTTCTCACAACCACATCCATCCCGCAAAACCAATCACAACATGTTACCCCTCACCCCCCGCCCCCCG
>PQXL01000135.1:0-80039 GCA_004916875.1 Botrytis galanthina
ATATAAAATTATATTATACATTTATTACTCATTAAGATATCTCTTAATTAATAAGATATTAATAAGTGATTTAACAGACTTATTATGGATTTTCACAAATCAATTCCCCTGCGATCAGATATTCTGATATAACATGCGATTTTCTAGATGAGAATATACATAGATGTTTAATTTGAAGCACTTAAAAAACACATTCTTTAGATCAACAATGAAAGTTTACTTCTTCGAAAAAGTTCCCTACTCATAGAAGAAGCAGCAGAAGAAGACATTTCTTGGGAGATGGTCGTCATGATGAAAAGTGCATGTGTCTATGGAAGGTGCAGAAGCTTCGTGATTCTATGAAAGTTTTCTTGGAGACGAATGATTTCTAGATGATGGGTTCAATTCTACATACACGCAAACTGAGTTATCTAGACCTATACATCCGTTTTAGTCGTACAATTCTGAAAATTCTATCTTTAGTTTATTATTCATATTTCTCATTCCACAACATCAAGTCTTCACTTTAATTCCTTGCCTTGGAATCTTTCATTCTCATGTATATCAACGTGCTGAAAGCGTATTACTGCTTTCATGACGCTCTTCATTCTGAAAATTACATTTGAAGTTCCTGGCATATATCCGTGAAGGTGAAGTGACGGGCATGAAACTTAAGATATGTTCTTTCCCTATGTCCAGGCCTCCCGACAATAAGCCCATTCAAATGCAAATAGTCAGATTACACCTTCAAAAATTCAGTCTGCGAACCTCAATCAAGAGAGCGCAGCTAACTTCTCATCATCCCATTTGACTCACACCCCATAGAGACATCAGGCCACCATCGAGAAACATGCGTCAACTTAGAAAAAGCAACCTCCACCAACTCTTCCCCAAGATCCGTTTCTCTAATCGCACAACAACAATCTAACACCTCTCCTTCCATTTCGCAACACTCTCATCATTACCGCCACAAACCCCTCCATAAACTCTCCCCAGCACCTCAAACATCTCATCCGTATTCTTAAACTCGTACTTTTCATGAGTACTCATCCTCACTCCCAGATACGCTCTCGGGTTTTCCCCCAGTCTCGACATCACATAGGCCATACGAATCGAAAAACGTGCACCGCTATACGCCTTCAGCTTTTGCTTCATCGCCTGATCCCACTCTGCATAGGTAGTTCCGATACATGGGATTGGATAGCGGGAATAATTGGAATTGGGATCGAAGATGGGCGGGTCGGGAATTTGGATGATATCTGCATCGTAGTATAGACGATTCTCGGGATTGGAAGAACTGTCTGTGAGTGGGTTTGCTTCTGCGGACCAGGCGTCGATTGCGTCGGTTCTGGGATCGTAGGATGGAGTTCTGTTGGGTTTGAGATGTTAGTAAAGGATTTGGGGATTGTGTTGTTGATGGGTGTACGAACGTCATTGTGAGACTTTGTTAGTGTGATTTTTTGGTGCTGGTGAGAAGTTTAGTTGTTCAAATTGGTTCTTGAAAGGTTGTTGACAGAGTTCAAGTTTCCCACAGCGGATGGTATATTTGTGAATTACAAGCGATATATCCACTTGAGGTCAAGCTTTCATGTGTTCCCATTTAGGGCGTCTGCTTGATTTCAAGACGATCTTCACACCATGGATGCAAAATCTCTTATTGAAAGTGAATTAAAGTCATTACTTAGCCATGTTCGGGGTGAAATCCAGGTTCTTTCATGAAATGTTGGAAGATAAACTTCAAATCCTGGAAATATTAAGAATATCCACATTCAAGGGAGTATCTTTGGCCGAGACTAATATATCCAAGGTTTTCTTGCCAGCATTCATGTTCAAATTCAAACCAGCATACATCTACCTTCTCCAAACAAATTATCAACCACATTAATAAGAAGCCATTATTCACTACCTAGTCATCGCCTAGAAGAAGTTCAAGAATCTGTCATCGATTCAACATAGAATCAACCTCAGCATCTACTTTAACATAGTATCTCATTCGATAAACGCAATTCCAGCCCCAAAATATACCCAATATATCGAGTATCAAATGAAAGGAAAAACACGATACTAATAGTATTGCGACCTTGGTCTAATCATCGCATCTACAACATATCAACGCAAGATCTACAGTAGACTACCATTTCAGGTATATATGCAAAGAATGATTTAAAGCCAAGAAGATATTCATTGAGGAGAACAGTAACGATACTATTTGAGCTGTACGTGAAGGATTTGACTTATACCAGCATAAATAAATCTTGATTCATAAAAATCAGAAGATATCGCAAGAACCAAGAAAAGAGTATTTCAGAAACGATAACATAAACTAGCAAAAGTCTCCATTTCTCCAAGATGCTAATCAAACTCATCTACTTCTCTCCTATCCATGACCATACAATAAAGAAACTCCTGCAGCATCATTACAATACACGAAAATCAAAGCTCACGAGAGGTAGGAATAACTCGACGGAATAAACACAAACTAGCATCACATGGTTCCGGAAGAGTTTCCACTGGTGCAGGTGTCGATTTACTGTTCGTCGATTCTGCGTCAGTTGATACCGAGGATTGAGTTGTAACTGGTCCGACGAAGGTTAAAGGTGTAGAGTTGCTTATACTGGAAGAAAATTGCGAGGAGGAGGAGGTGGTGTCAATGTTTGAAGATTGGGATAGGGATTGAGATTGGGGTTGAGATTGTGAGATCTCTAGTGAGGAGATGGAGGACATGGAAGATGTTATCGAAGTACTAGACTTTGAGACTGGAGAGGAAATTAATGAGCTGGATGGCGGGTCAAAATAAGCCAAAGTCGAAGTCGAAATCACACTCGACCAAATACTGGATGAGGAAATTGATACAGAAGAGGTTGCCGATTGAATTGTTTGCGTCGTCGAAGTTGGGTTCGATATTGCAGTACTAGAGGACACGGATGATATTGGCGAGGTAAGCGATTGAGTTGTCGAACTGGAGCTAGGAGACTCGAGTACGGAAAGGAAGGTAGAAGTAGATCTGGATCTGGTGAAAGTTATTGGAGAGTCTGGTACAAGGGTTGAACTAGATCGAGGAGATGTCGGTATTAAGTATGAGGTAGAAGTTGCTGTGGTCGTAGATCTAGTCGTAGTTATTGGTGTATCTCTTACAAAACTTGATGTTTGTGAGCTCGAGGAGCTAGATCTTGTACTGGTGCTTGAAGAGAGAGTAACTGAGAGGACAGTACTGGAGGTGCTATAAGAACAGCTTCCTGATGAGATGGCACTGACAGTGGTATAAAATGCAGGGCGGGCCGTCGCACAGATACCAACACTATTTTGACCTGAGCTTTGGTATACGCCGACCGTTCCGTTTCCGCAGCAGAAATTGCTAGTACTAGCACCGATTGTGACCCTGTATTGTTGCCATGAAGTATCTGCGCATTTTCCAAGCGAATTATAGCAATCCGTACCTTTAAACTGTTAGCTTTAAGATGTGAGTAGTGATCACAAATAACATACTATCGTTGCAACAATAAGGTGCAGATCCGGTCCTTGTCATACAAGTTTGGCCCGTGGGACAATAATATCCCGTGGTTCCTGGACACACCGATTCTCCTGCAAGCTTTGCTACGCTTCCGAGGATACTAGACAATGGTGTGTAGAGTGCATATCCTGGACCAATTCCGCGTGAATCTGTACATCCAGAACCGCAAGCACCTGGAGCATTGGCGGCAGTAAGACAGTTGCAAGCATTTGCCACAGCACCAGAGCCTCCAAGTAGAGCGCAAACACCGGTGGCAAGTCCGTCAAGTAAAGGAGAACCGACAGTTTTGAGTAGTGGGCACTGCACAGCTGACAAGACTGCCACAGCAAGATAACAAGCGTTTAAGGGACAGCACGACATCGTAGATTGCTTGGTATTCGTCAATGATGGGCGTTTGAGAATTTCTCAGAAAGAAATAGCAGATGGTAAACTATTTCACAAGATTCCATAGCCGTGGAATGTTACCTCGATAGCATCAATAGTATTTGTACTGATCAACCATTACTGAGGAGATGACTAACTTGAAGTGTATTCTGTTTGGCGACATACCTGCCCAGCTAGTTGGTAAATTCAGGGAGGTAGGGATGAGGATCAATTGCTAGATGAGAAACCATGGCGAGCGACAAGAAATATATTAGTAGCCCCGTATAGGCAATACTTTTTGTGATACACGAATACAAATGATGAGGCAGAATGGTTCAAGCTTACAGACATTGTGCGTCGGCACGCGGTTCCATTGAAGACAAGATGAAGAAGATATATGTTTCGTCCATATCAAGTACTCTGTCAAAGTCATCTGCTCTATCCAAATGGTTGATATTATAGTAACCCGTCTGCTCCATCAGTGTACTATTAGTTTGGCCAAACTACAATATATTGTCAAATTTTATTGCTTCTCGACACAGAGACTTTCGATTTCCTTTGCAAACAGAGGGCAGGTCGACCATCTGTTTGAAAGAGGCCAGCTAGAACCCAGAGCCAGTGTTTTTCAACGATTTGCATAAATTTATAAAAAAGATGATCGGTTAAATGACTTTTCATATAGAGCAAGCTACTCAGCCTGGTTCAGTACTAAGCTTGAGGTACTAACATAAGCTTCCATATAGACTTGTAATGTGCTAGTCGCAGACACAGAGCAAGCCGACAATGGGCTGTCAATTATTGCATTACGCCCCTCAACTCTTTCCGTATGATTGGCGTTCCTGAGTCCACGATGAATATGCTTTCAGTGTTCAGCTGGTGTTGTGGTCCACCGTGCCTCGATAGAAATGCAATTGCTCGCCAATAATGTGAGGGCTGAGACATCTGCCACAAATTCTTTACGCGTGTAGACTTCGACATGAAGAATTCAAGAGCACTCGAGATGGACAGTAGAACTATCTACCATCTATCTTCCAACAATGTTAGTTGGTAATGCAAATCGAGGTGGTTTACACATTTCCGGATATCCGCGGGGTAGTAAGGTATGTTTAATTGAAGGGCAATGATTGGATACGATGATAGTGGAATGGGAGAGTGACTTACTAATCCATAGAAAGGGGGCGCGACGTCGGAGGCTGCTGCTTTAAACATATTTGACTGATGTCCATATTTGTGAGCGATGTTATAATTCGATTGCGTGAATAGGTATGATACAAAATTGAACTAAAAGAGTACATGAGTAAGAGGAGGAACCTCTTTGCCTCGGATCTGTCTTCCACTTGTATCAAAGTGATAATAATCTAATTTACAAGCTTATAAAATCCTCAAACCTTATACTCATCTAGGGATATAAATTCCATGATCCTTATCTTCATCACAAAAGCGGCACCAAAAACATCCATTGATAGATTAGTCTCCCCCATCATCCCGCATGGAGGGGCAATATTAAATTTCTTATCGATGGCGTTATTTCACGATAACAGCTGCTGAGCAAAAAATCCCCATGATACACTCAAACACCGAGAAGACGACGGAATTGGTAAGGAGATAGTTCGTTCTTTGCTTTTAGTCCTCTCTTTCTCTCTCTATTGTTACAATTGAATGTTACCTAGTTATATGCAACATCTACTTCATACGTCTATGTATTTCCTCTTTCTTCATATCTCATACAACTTCATTCCTTGATCATATCTATCTGATAAGATTATTCCCTCTGATTTCTTGTCACAATCATCATATTCCACACTGTAACATCAGTTAGGAGCTCACAGTTTCATCATGACTCCAATATCTCTTCTTACAGGTATTGATGCAACATCTCATATTCACCTGATAATTGGATGCAATCCATTAGCAGGTGCCAGATGTACGAAATCCGTTGAAGTAGGGGCAAAACCAATTCTCATTGCGCCTGAATCTTCCGAGTTACATTACACGTTACAAAAACGAATTGAGACTGGGGAAGTACAATGGCTGAAGAAGACATTTGAAGATAGTGATCTTATGACTCTAGGGAGAGAAGAAATTGGAAGAGTAGTCGATGCAGTCTTTGTTACCTCGGGACCTCGAGATCCATTGAGTAAGTATAGTTATTAATTATGCGTAAGACCATTCAGCTAATTCGTCTAGGTGCACATATCTCACAACTCTGCAAACGTAACCGCATACCAGTAAATGTCGCAGATGCATCAAATCTCTGCACATTCTCCCTCCTTTCCACATACACCGATGGGCCACTTCAAATAGGTGTAACAACCAATGGTAGAGGTTGCAAACTCTCCTCTCGAATTCGTCGCGAAATAGCCTCCTCGCTTCCTAAAAATCTAGGAGAATCATGTTTACGGCTCGGTACAATTCGCAGACGTATACAAGAAGAAGATCATTTAGCGCATCTCACTGCAGCCGGAGACTTGGATAATGAAGAAGAAATAGATCAAAGTTCTACTTTCAATAAACTTATTACGGAAGCAGATCTCGATGCTGCAAAAAATAGACGCATGAGATGGCTTTCTCAAATATGTGAATATTGGCCACTTCGTCGACTTGCATCAATAACCGATTCCGACGTCGACAGTGTCTTGAAATCTTACGCCACCAATCCGTCGACTTCGGCTCCTCTTGACACATCGGCCCTCGATTCCCGCGTCTCGAAACTCCCACAAATAATCCTGGCCGGTTCTGGACCCGGCCATCCTGATCTTCTCACTCGCGCGACCCACAAAGCCATTCTTTCTGCCGACATAATTCTCGCCGATAAACTTGTTCCGTCAGGAGTTCTCGACCTAATCCCCCGTCGAACACCTATCCACATTGCGCGCAAATTTCCTGGCAACGCCGAGCTAGCACAACAGGAATTATTGTCTCTCGGATTAGCTGGCCTTCAGGCTGGCAAAACTGTTTTACGATTGAAACAAGGCGACCCCTATATATATGGAAGAGGAGGAGAAGAGTTTGAGTTTTTCCGAAAGCAGGGATATGGAGATCGAGTTGTTGTTTTGCCTGGAATCACAAGCGCACTGAGTGCGCCTTTATTTGCTGGAATACCGGCGACACAGAGAAGTGTTAGTGATCAAGTACTTATATGTACTGGGACCGGCCGGAAGGGAAAACCTACCGTGCCGCCGCAATATGTTCCGACTCAAACTGTAGTATTTTTGATGGCGCTTCATAGAATCAAGGGATTGGTGGCTGATCTCACCACTCACGATTCCGAAGACGCCAAAGTGGTTGATGAGAATGGGGATGTTGATCAAAGTAGGAAGTTATGGCCATTGAGCACACCATGTGCAGTAATAGAAAGAGCATCATGTCCGGATCAAAGAGTCGTAAGAACTTCTCTGGAATGGGTTGTAGATGCCATTGAAGAAGTGGGCAGTAGACCGCCTGGGTTATTGGTACTTGGAGCTGCCTGCGAGGTTTTGTTTAATCAAAATTCTAGTAAGGAGGGGAGAAAGTGGGTTGTTGAGGAGGGATTTAAGGGGTTGGATGATTTAGAGTTAGGAGAAGTAGGGCTTGTGGGTTGCAGTGTTGAGGGCGAGAGGCCGGATGTTGTAAGGGGGGATAGTTTTGGGAGGGAATTGAAAGTTTAGGGGAAGAAATGTGATACCATAGATTTTGTGATACAAATTCATTCATACATTCAAAAAAGTCTTCAGTGAAGCTACACTTGGGAAGTTGATTTCACTGCCTAAATATGTACCCCCACTAATTTCCAATAGAACGATCTATACAGGACTGAAACACCATCGAAGAGTGACATGATGACTTCTCGCTAAAAACATTTGTCTTCATTGCTATACACATCATTCTGGGTATATCCGCATTCCATCATCATCATCATCATCATCATACATCGTGTACAAAACGCCGGGTTAGACATCTCCCTTTGGCGCCTAGGACCATTCTTCTGAAAAGTACCAGACTCTTCCATAGTCTACACTCTCGTATCTGGCCCCTATGATGGCTCGAATTGAATCGCTATGACGACCTTGGCTTGAATCTGACTATACAGTTTCCACAAAATTTATGCCAAGGGGTAACGATCAGACGTATCGATACAATCCAACAGGACCAGCTCCCCAAACTCAATGAATATCCAATTTTCGATCCGTGTCATCATAGCCGTGGTAGAAAACTTGCGGTCAACTGTGTGCTCTTCTGACCCTTTTCTGCATCTATCCATCCACAATGTCTGTAAATCACTCGTCATCAAAAGACGGCGGCGCAACACTCATCCTCAACTGTCTCTGTCTCTGTTGACTCTGCAATCCCAATCTCTCCACAGCATACCCCAATCTCTCCTTCTTCTGTCTCAAAACCTTCAACCTCATCGCTTTCTCTTCATTTCCCCCTCCATTCCCAAAGGGACTTTTGTTTCCTTTATTCAACCCTATTTCCCAGCTCTTCTTGCGACTTAGCTTGCTGGCTTTGGAGGTGGGATTGGACATCGAATCGGAAGATTCGAGACGTCCGGAGAGAAGCTGAGAGCGCGCGATCAGTTGTTCTTCTTTGCGCTGTAGACGGGAGATGAGGGATTCGGAGCGGGACAGGAGCGTTTCGATGGCGGGCTCGAGTTCTTCGGCGAGAGAACGTTGGGCGGCGTGGAGGGTGGTGGAGGGGGTCAGTTCGAAGTGCTGGGGTGAGGGTGTTAGTCTGGGGATTGGAGATCTGAGTATAGTTGGGGAAGGTAATGAATGGGAAGCATACTCTTGTGGTACTCAGAACAGATTTCAGACGGGGAAAATCAGAAATACCGGAATCGAGGATGGAAATGCTGTTGTCTAGGGTACTTAAAGAGGCTCGTAGAGAAGCTACGGAAGAGGAAAGAAGAACGGAGGGGTTTTGCGAATTCATTTTTGTGGATGCTGCGAGTGGACTGGTTGAAGGTAAAACTGGGGTTCTGGGGATGAGAGAGTTTGTGGCCTTGATATGTAGTAAATTGAGGTTGTTGATACTTGCGCTGGAAGACGCGATGGTTGCTGTGACACGGATATTTACTCCCTGTGATTTTTTTGGCGGGGTGAATGAAGGGTCACCGGGAGATATTTGCTATTACTGAGGGTTTTATTATTCTAACAATTTTTACAATTGAATTCTTCAATGGATAGTTGCATAGTGAAATAAAATCTATCAAACCATTTCAAAGTCAGATACCCAGATGAAATGCTGTTCAACTAATTAATAAGTTTTTGATGTCAATATTGTACTGCTGCGATTCATGAAATCGGATAACAGCGGTATTGTATATTACATAAGCAGCATCGATTTGCAAGCATCCTTATCAGAAAATAATCTCAACATTTCAACAGCGAACATTCCTATTTTCAGCATATCAAGTCGGGATATTCAAGATGGCATCGATGGTACCAAGATTCAGATGTCTAAATGCACCTCCATTGAGACAGGCATCAAGAAATATCCTAGCAATTCCCACCGCCGCTACACGTTCCTTCGCCACTGAGACAGATGCATCCAAGCCAGAACCTATCACGAAAAGACGTCCTACCTACTTCAAAGACAAGATCAATGCCGTTCCATCGTTTTCCGAGTTTGTGGGCTTGCCAGATAAACCCTTAACCCCCGATGATGCACTCGAATTGCGAACCGCAATGGTTGGACCACCAGGAAAGAAGAGACAAATCACCAGATTACCTGAATGGTTGAAGACGCCCATCCCCGATAATTCGAACTACAAGAAGATCAAGAAGGATTTGCGGGGTTTGAATTTGCATACCGTGTGCGAGGAAGCAAGATGTCCGAACATTTCGGATTGTTGGGGCGGTGGTGATAAGAGCGCTGCGACTGCGACGATTATGTTGATGGGAGATACTTGCACAAGAGGATGCCGATTCTGTAGTGTCAAGACTGCGAAAACGCCCGCGCCATTGGATCCTCACGAACCGGAACATACTGCCGAAGCATTGTCGAGATGGGGCTTGGGATATGTCGTTTTGACATCTGTGGATAGAGACGATCTTGCAGATGGAGGGGCAAGACATTTCGCAGAGACCATTATGAAGATTAAGCAGAAGAAGTCGTCGATATTGGTTGAGGCTTTGACTGGTGATTACGCGGGAGATTTGGAAATGGTGAAATTGGTTGCGGAAAGTGGCTTGGATGTTTATGCGCATAACATGGAGACTACTGAGGAACTCACACCGTTTGTTCGAGATCGAAGAGCAAAATATAGACAAAGTTTGAAGGTTTTGGATGCAGCAAAGAAAGCTAAGCCTTCGTTGATTACAAAGACGAGTATTATGCTTGGGTTGGGAGAAACTGAAGAAGCATTGTGGCAAACATTGAGAGGTATGATATGCATGTCTGTCTTTTAACACAGCCCATTGCTAATAATTTATGATTAGATCTCCGAGAAGTCAATGTTGATGTCGTTACTTTCGGTCAATACATGCGCCCAACTAAGCGTCACATGAAGGTGGAGGAATATATTACACCTGAAGCTTTCGAGATGTGGCGTCAACGCGCATTAGATCTTGGTTTCTTGTATTGTGCCAGTGGACCTCTAGTGAGAAGTTCATACAAAGCTGGTGAGGCATTCATAGAGAATGTTCTCAAGAAGAGAAAGGGTGTAACGATATTAACTGATGAAGCGACGGGTATGGCTAAAGCGATTGTATAATATTATCTCAGTCTTACAATTAATACTTCAACGTATGATAAGATGAGAACGGCGTTCGGGAGCTGTCTTTGGTGGCGGGAAGGTATAGATGACAATTGCATCTGAATACCGAATTAGATATTTGTTATAAATTATAAAACTTTTTTCAACCAATTCATTCTGCTTTCTTCAATTCCCCATTTCTTGTGTAGTGCTTCCTAAATGTTTTCGGGTTTGGGAAGTTGTTTCGTCAAGTGAGGCTGGAAATCTTCGTTTGGGTTAATTTTGCCTCGAAGAATTGCCGGATTAGGCCTATGATTCTGCGCAAACGAAAGTTTACCACCGTTAGGAATGAAGTCGTAGCAATTATACAAAAATAATGCGACTATAGAATGAGCATTCCCCTCCTAATCCCGACGCTCCTTTCCCAGCCTATCGATTTTACAGCAACACTTCCTTCGAAGAACAATCGCCAATCAAAATGTATCTTCGACTTCCCCTTACCTCGCTTATCCTCAGCACATTTACCCGCAGCTCTCTCTCCCAAACTCCACCCTCCGATCCCGAATCGCACGCCTCCCACATCTTGCAAGAATGTCTTCAGGCCCGCTCCGTTCCCTATTCGAATGCTACTTCTCCGAACTGGGCCAATTTGACTACTCCTTTCAATTTACGTCTGCAATATATACCTACGGCGGTAACGTTACCGAAGACGCAGGAGCAGGTGGGGAATAGTGTTGTTTGTGCGGCGAGGGCGGGGTTGAAGGTTCAGCCGAGGGGTGGGGGACATAGTTATGCGAGTTTTAGTATTGGTGGGCAGAATGGGAGTGTGGTGGTGGATATGAGTGGGTTTGATGAGATTTTGGTGGATCAGGGTGAGTTTCTGTTTATTGTTCTATGAGAGAAATATGGGGTTTGACGTACTGGGATACAGAAACGTATATTGCGAAGATAGGCGCGGGACAGAGATTGGGTAATGTGGCGTTGGGGATTCATGCGCAGGGTGGTAGAGCTTTACCGCATGGAACGTGTGCTGGTGTTGGGATAGGTAAGATAATTATGCTGAAACTGAACTATTAATACTAACTCGTTCTGATCTACTAATCAGGCGGACATGCAACTCATGGCGGATATGGTTACGATTCTCGTCTCTGGGGACTAGCACTCGATACAATCGTTGGACTCGACGTTGTCCTCGCGAACGGCACATTTGTTCACACAAGCGAAACCGAGAATACCGATCTCTGGTACGCATTACGAGGCGCGGCTGATGCTTTTGGCATCGTCACACACTTTTACATGCAAACACTTGCTGCACCAGCTGAAGTTGCGTATTTTACTGCTAATCTCTCATCTACGCTTTCCAGCGCCGAAAAAGTCTCTGCCGCGTTTTTACAAACGCAAGATTTTGTTCTCAAGAGTCCTTTACTTACACCAAATATATCATTTGGATTCAACGTCAACAGCGCAGGCGGTCTTGCAATCACAGGAATGTGTACCTTTTGCGATCTTGCCCATTTCCGAGATATCGTTTTCCCGCAACTGGTATCCGGTTTCGATATCGATTCTCGGAATATCACCAATTTATCCTGGATCGATACACTCGCTACCCTTGCCGCACCTGATCCGCTGGCCCAGCCTCTATTAAACTACGATTTACACGACACTTTCTATGTCAAATCTCTCGTGACCAAGAACGAAAAACCTCTCACGCCCGAAGCGGTCCTTGCGTTTTTCTCCTACATCCTCACTCATCAATCTCCACAAATCCCCTACTTCTCCATCATCAATCTCTACGGTGCACCCGGCTCCGCAATCGATAGCGGAGAGCTATCTTCCTCCAGTCATGCCGATATGGATGCGCTCTGGGTATTCCAAAATTACGGATACACGCCTACTCATCTCCCACCATGGGATAACCGCATCACGGAAGTCATTGAAGGGATGACTAATGCGGTTATAGATGCGCAACCCAAGGGGAATTTCTCGGGTTATGTAAATTATGTGGATCCGGATTTGTCGGCGGAAGAGGCGGCGGAATCGTATTATGGGAATGCGACATATGATCGGTTGTTGGGGATTAAGACGGAGGTGGATAGTGGGTTTGTTTTTTGGAGTAAGTTTTTTTCATTTTTTTATCCTTTTCAATCCTTGGGCTGGTAAATGGTGGTGTAGATGTAAAGATGTGTCCTAATGTTATTGATGTGAGGAGAGATGTCTAACGAGTGTGTGTTTTAGATCCGCAAGCGATTGGGAATGTGGGGATTTTGCCTGTGGGAGTTGGAGAGGAGTAATTGAGAGTGGCTTGGATGGGTTATGACTTTTGCATTTTATGGTGTTTGGGGTTTGAGTCTTGGGTTGCGGGTTGCGGGTTGCGAGTTGCGGACATTTAGATGAAGTTGCATATAGATGGGGTGGAGGTTGGAATTTGATGGCGGAGTAAGGACTGATCGTGTTTTTGTATCTGCGTGCTAATTTTTCATTTGTGGCATTGTTTTGTGGAAATTTTTCTTATCATAGTTGCTAATTCCGATTTACAGTTTGGAAATTCTTCAGCTCGATCTTTTCTTTTTTACTGATCTTGGTGCTCCAAATTTTGATTACAATGTGTCATGTAGTCATCAAGTGACATGATCTAATCACTTGCTCAGGTCGATCCTGCTATGATCACTCATGCTATGATTCAAAGGTCTTCGATTCGAAACTGCTGCATTGTGGCATGTTCATAGTGACATCCCCTTCTACTGGCAATTTAGAGCAGATATTCATGAATCTCGAGAACCTTGCAGATCCCACGTGTTTATATCGGGTTCACAACCAAGAAGCTACAATTCACTTTCTCGAATCGAGTCATTCTACCTAACTTAATGAGTCATATCGTTTGATCTCGAAATGTGTCTTGAGACTGAGTAATCTCCATATCCAGGTCCTACATACACATAAGAATCCTCCTCTCCTTCATAGGAATCCAAAGATAAAATCTTCACCACTATTCAGTTTCGTACAACCACTTCTGAAAGCTTTTGCACAACATTCTTACAGGAGAGCTCTAATGATCTATGCTTAAAACACATAAAGAGTTCATTACATATTTCCTCGAAGACAGTTCACAGGTTCCACCTTACGCACCTTAAAATGATGATCTTGAACAACAATGTAGGCTTTTTACACAATCTTATAGGACATCGAGCTGATCTTGATACCAAGCCAGTCCCTCTACCCTCCCGGTAGACGACGAACAAAAAGTGAACACAGAGCGGAAAGGCCACATCGAGCTCGCACGATTTCTCTTCGGGGATAACTGGCAGTTCACAAAGTATATCCTCACCTTTGTCTGTGGTCATCTCTCCGATTCAGACCCATTGACATCGAAAGCCGCGGATTTGTTAGGTGTTGGTACAGATCTGGCTTTCGCGTACAGATCTAATATATCTGGAAACAACATAATGAGCGAATCTAGATATACGTTCCTGGAAGAACAAATAAGTGAGAGCGATGTATATGCGACATTAGAGACTCTACGATTCATGGCAAGGGTTGTCAATTTTGAATATTGTAATCAAGATTTGTTGCTGCCCATTCTGCCATAAATAGTGCTGATACCAATATCTTGCAGATCCATTGGATGATTCTTTTGATGCATTCATTGCAGAGTTTCGGCACCCAGATTTTGTCAACACAGTCTGGAGCGATTACCCTTCTGGTGCCACGGATATTAACCGGTCTGCAACAAACACTCCCAGAGTGATCAAATTGATGAAGCTACTTTACGATGACGCTCAGTGGGAATACACAAAGCTCGCACTTGAGTGGGGACTTGATCGAACATATTACACAAGAACAAAAGTAACTCGGCTTCACAAAGAAGGAAGCAAAGTAGCCGAGGAATACAGACGTCTACTTGCCTCCAAAAACATCGCGGAAGAAGATGTAGATATAATCTTGCGTAATTATCTTGATGAGAGTTGTTTCGATATCAACGAGGCTGATGTGGAAGCCACGTTGGATATTGTGCAGGCTTGGGATTACTATATGTCTCGTCAGTTCAATCCTCACTCTCATTCACAGGTCCAGCAATTGGTTTACTGACATATCGCTTAGGTGATGGAGACAAAATTGCTAAATTCTTAGATGATGTCAGGAATGTTGACAAGGATTAGGAAGCACGATGAGAGATATGGTGAAACTTGGTGAGGACACTGGTGTGCATTTGGTTTTCAACGCGAGACTTTATCGTTTGAAGAATCCACATTCTTTTATCATCAATGTCTTTCGATTATTAGTGAGTATGTTAATGGCAGAGATCTCATTCCGAACTATCTGCCATTTGTCCATGTTGATCATACTCTCCTGAAAATGGCGCATGAAAGACATACGAAGTGACGCTCGTCATCACTTCGCTGCCACTTCTTCTTCAATTTTTCACTTCTCTATAAGCCATATTCCATATCTACGATCGGATAATATCCTTTGTCCCCGCACTAGGTACAGAATGTATCTAATTGGGAAGTACTTTGACCGATGAACATGTTGAATCTTCTAGACTGGTATCACAACACCTTAAACATACTTCCCATATTCTCCATCATACAGATCTTGGTGCAAGACGATGCGTGCGCTTTGTATCAAAAATCAAATAATTCGAGAGCTTTTAGTAGCCACCGAGACGACAGAATAGTAACTCAAGACACTTTACTAAAACATGGCACTCATAAGTTCAAAGTTTCAAAAGTGGCAGCAGAGAAGTGTCCGGGATTTCTGGCCGACAAGGACCATATCATCCAAGTTTGAAGATAGTGTAGGATGATTGAATCCTAGCCGATGCTTATTGGCTTGGCAGATAACCGAGCGAGCGCTATCGACTCCCGTATGCTTTCAATTGCAATCTGGTCCTCGATATCGCTGTGTAATCTATCTTTCATGAGGGCATACTATACTAATAATGTTAAATATCAATTCAGATTATAAAATTATTTAAAGGTTTCGATTGTATCTGCTTGGAGTTGTACCATGATTTAATAGTTTTCAGTTTTGTGCTGATCGATCCCGTATTTTTTTTTTCCAAAAATGCGAGGTGTGTTGACATATGACTCGTGCAGACGACAAGCCAATCGGCTCTATAATCGTGGTGGGATGTTAGGAAAGAACTGAAATATTCGTGACTCGGAAGCCGAACCTTTTCTTGGTGGGTAGATTCGTGGGTAGCGCTATTCACATTGCACAAGTAGTTTCACAGAATCCATGCGCGCGAACTTCAAAAGATTCCATAAATCATGGGGTAGAATATATTATATCATCATTTCCGCCTTGTAACTTCTCCACAGTTAGGCCTAAATCTTCATATATCACATGATAGCCAAAAAGCAGTAGATGTCCAGTCTTTTATTTGTCCAAGTTCGCTTAAAGAAACAAACTACATGTATTGAGTTAAACGACATCTTGAACATACGCTATTACGAAAACCAGTCACCGTGGCTCGACGGGGTCGTCGTTGACTGCACATCTACGGATCGAATAAAAAGTGACACCTAGAGGGAGTGCGCATCTGCTGTCCTTCTTGGCCTCGGCCAAGTTTCCTTGAAAAGTCTATAATTATTTTTTTCTTCCTTTTTTTTGAATTATTTTTTGGCCCCACTGTTTTTTGTCCTGACAAGCGAGTCCTCGTCTCGAGTATACTTAGTTACCTCAAAGTATAGAATGTCGTATATAATGGTTATCGGCTGACAGTATGAAGTCCACTCAATTTATGATCGAAATTCTGAAGGTAATAGGGTATCGACAATCATTATGTGATTGAGTCTTGGAATTATTCTGTGGATGAATCGCTAACCTCAATGTTAGAGTTTGGTGTTCTTACTCCATCTAGAGATGTTGAGACCTGGAGAATATTTATTTACCCTGACCTATAGGATTCCATGAAATGTTCATTCGTGAGACTAGGCGGGTATAGATCGTACCCCCAGGCTTTGATTGGATGGTCGTTGAATAGAGTGTTTGAGATTCAAATTATATCCGATTTAAAAAAAGTAATGAGAAACAATGCGTGATACATTAGAAAATCAAACGATTCTTCTGATCAAAGAGCACATGATACACTTTTACGCAATTATTATCGACATTCAACAATACTAATCACCCTCTCAAGTGCTTGAACTTCATAAACTCGTGTCTAGCTGTTCTCAGTCATATTTTTTGGAGAGTTTATCGTATTCTATATAATAATATCAACCCATAGAGGGTAACTTGAAAGATCCCGAGTCCTCCTTACCCTGTTTCTACCTTGAAATCCATCAAGGCTCTCATCTTATCATGTACTATCGAATTTTGTTGACTGGCAGGATTTTGCGAACATAACCATTCCATAGTCGAAATCGGGATTCAATCAACTCAGGGTATAATGTTACGATGAGACTAGTGAAAAGAACATGGAAACAAAAATGGACCGTTAGTTTGCAGATCTCGAAAGTATGAGAACGCGCTGACAGCTCTTTGGACAAAAAACTCCCAGAACTAGATTCTACTCCGTTGAATAAAAATTTAAGCGTCTGATGTTCACCGCATCAAGCATTTGATCGGGAGGTTTGGCGATAGATTCAAAGATAAGAAAGACCAACCATCTATGATATGTTGCAGTAGGGGCCATTCGTCGAAACATCAGGTGAGGAGGCAGGCGAAACGTAGTTTTGAAAACGGGAAGAGTTGCGACGTAGATGCATGCGCCATGGTGCACGAGTGATGCGTAGCTCGTGGATACAAGCCATGGCGGTGTCCAACTCTAGAATAGTGTCAATACATCAAATCTGTCATCAAGAATGACTGATAAAAGAGATAGACGAGCTTTTAACAATCCTCATGCGTTCAAATCGGCGAGAGCTTGATTCATCTTACCTGGGCCCATGAAACCTATATTCCCGAATAATCCGATCTTCAGTAGTGGTGAGTTGATAGGAATGTTGATAAGTTCCGTATGAACGGTTGTTTAGATGTGGTTGATCATCTCAAACCCACTCAGCTCCACAATTATCATCGAAATTCACCTATACAATCGTACAGTGAATCATCTACACAGTCACTTGAAGCAATATATGTATTGTAATTGAGAAGATATCTCTACACCAAGTCGAGAACCTTGCACCCTGGCCGAGTTAGTTAACAGGTTGCTTGCACATCAACGAATAAAAATCAAAACACCTTAAGAACCTTAGGGTGACTATGCTGTTGGTTCCCCAGGGGGGGTTTGATTCAAATGTTCGTCCTCAATCTCAGCACCCATCTGGATTCCTTATATCTTTGTTTCATTCTCAAATCCTTGTTCAATAAAAATTCTATCACTGCTCTTTGCAATCAATCGACCGCCTCTCACCAACCATCTATCACTACCTTTCTTCAAACAATTACTATCATTATTTAACCCCGTATTCTTCCCTACACCACCTTCTCTTCACCATTCTTTTGCTTTTTGGTTCCATTTTTGTTTTCCCGTCATACATATATATATGCAACCAGCTTGCTTCAGAGACGATACATGTATGCCCTTATGTTGGTTTTGCACTCAACCTCAGAGCGGGGGAAGTTATGATTGCATTTGGATATCATGGGAAGAATAATAAGATAAGTTTCACAGCTTTGATGCTGACTCTGTTTCTGTCAAAAGGCGCTCCAAAATCTTTCGAACGTAAGGCCAAACAGGTTCAACCAAGGAATGACGCAAATTATCAAGAACCAACCACTCAAGAGTAGTAAATCCTTGGCCACGGGCACGATAACGCTCAAGCGCAGCCGCGAGAGCTTCAGATCTCGATAGAGGGACAAAGACGTCTTCCTTCCCGTGCAGCATATACAACCGTGTCTTCTTTGCCCAACTTCCGGACAGTCCATTTTTTTCTTGCATCTGTGTTATTGTTTCCAGCGGCGTCGCGGAAAACCCCGCCCATGTAATAATAGCTGCAAGGTCCGCGGCCTTTCTCCGAGTGAGCAAAAAAAGATACAAGATTGAAGCACCCTGACTATCCCCCATGAAAACGATTCTGTTCGCAGGCGTACCCATTGCAACCTCCGTATCAATGAGTTGCTCAAAATAATCAAGCGAAACCTCAATATCACGCACATCAGAATGATGCTGTCCAAACTCGTCGGTCTTCAGAGGATCCCCTGCTGAAGGAACAGGCTGATCAATATTATACCAGGTATACTTTCCAGGGCGAGGCCAGATATTTGCCAGACCTTCCGGGATAACGATCTTGACATTTTGAAGTATGGACGATTTATGGACATGATATGCGACAGATAATCTGTTGGGAGGATCCTGATTGAACTGGTCTGCTGACCAACCATAACCATGCAGAAAGATGATTGTAGCAGGTTGAGCCGGTTCCGTAGCACTTTTGGGGGGGGATATGGTGATTGGAAGCCTGCGCTGATTTTCCGGGGACATCTTGCTAATCTCGAGCTCAGCAATACCTCTGATTATCGAAGCAGTTTCTTGTGCTGGCAATTGCTCTATCTGTTAAATAAAAGCGATGATAATTTTGAATATTACTACAGGATTTGAGAATGAAGCTTAAACCACCTCACACACTAGTTACGTCTACCAAGACGCTTGACGTGATGTTAGCTTACATAAGCAAGCGAGCCAATTCGCCAATCTAAATAACAGACCGAGAACCACAGTTTGCTTTAGACATACCTAGGTTTGTTTACTTTGGACCAATTTACCAAAAAAATGGGCGCAAAAGAAGCAATACACATGCCTTCACATTCAATCGAGTTGATGATCACACTCTTTGATACAATCGCCTGATCGGAGCTCAAAATTCATGACTTATGGCCTCACTTGGACCGTGTATTCTCACGCCTCACGTCTCACGAAGAATTTGTCATCTTTTACATAGGTGAATTTGCAGCTACATACATTTTCGACACCAACCCAAACCCATAGCTGTCAGATGAAGCGTCGTTCGCCAACAGCGATGACCATGCACCAGAACAAGTGCACACTGACTCAAGGTATGGTAACTAAGCCAGTTCATCCCCATGCACAATCTTGTGGGAAAGCATAAGTTCTTTATGCAACTGTTATCGTAAGTGTCGGCCGTTGAGTTCCCAATAAATATCTTCCTTCCTACGGTTCAAGGCATGGTACGTTGCAGTCAATTTGTCGATTTTCTTATTCGTCCTCCTAAGTTCGTCAACCAAGTCTTCGTGAGGACTTCGATTATTCGAATTATATGATATTTCCTCCAGCGTATCATTCCAAATTGTCTCCATCAGTTCAGTTGCCTGTCGATCTCTTAACATGATCGTAAGCTCGATGCAATCGTAGACCATTTCTTTAATAATCAAAACAGGAGCATCGACTTCGTGGTGGACGGCACAATGTCTTATCTGCGCGATCCTACAGAGCATGTTCTTGAACTCCTGAACACTACAACGAAAAAGGTACAGATGAGCTTCATTTATGTGAACATTCCGCAATACTTTATGAAATTCGTGGAGTTCAGCGTGGCCCGCTTTGTACCACAATAAAGCGCAGAACAGGTTCCCATAACCGTATCTTTGAGCCCAATGATACAAAGCTCTCACTATACAATGATGTGCATCATCCAAAATTCCTTGCTGTACGTCCCAAATAAAAAAATGCACCATTTCCTGTCGTGGTACGCGATAAGAACCAATGGTTTTGTATTCCGAAGTGGGCGATATCATTTTTGAAGCCTTGACTTTACACACAGATGATGTCAGGAAAAGACTAAACAAAGTTCAAACCACGCAACGTACCATAATAGCCACCAGTATTAATACCGAATCTGTTATGAGCTTCGTTAGATCTACCGACGTTGTCGGTCCTTCTTCTCTGGTTGGCCCTCTCAGGACTGGGGGTGTTGCGGCGACGCTTCTGAGACTGATCGGGTCTTGTAGCGCGGCCTCTCTTTCTTTGATCTGATATCCAATTTGAACTGGTAGGACCATGAGGTAGTTTTTGGCTGCG
Organism: Botrytis galanthina; assembly: GCA_004916875.1. Classification (NCBI taxonomy): domain Eukaryota; kingdom Fungi; phylum Ascomycota; class Leotiomycetes; order Helotiales; family Sclerotiniaceae; genus Botrytis; species Botrytis galanthina. The sequence continues at coordinate 20,515 of PQXL01000135.1, forward strand.
AGAAAGTCGTGCTGAGTCTTGATTCTGTGCCACTAGTTCTTGCGAGCTAGTCGAACGCTTGTCATTTTTACCAAAGTTTTTTGTTGCCTCGCCTGCATCTACCTGTCCCTCTTCATACTCAGTATCCTTTGTGGCTACCAACGTTGTTGAATTTCTTCCACTTATGGGCTTGCTTTCTTTGGCAATACGATCCAAATTCAGCGCAGGTTCTTCTTTTGACTAGGGATGATTAGTCAATTTCGTAATCTCATGATCTGCCAACATACGTTCTTCTTCTCAGTCAGTCCGAAAGAGTCATGTAGCAGAGAGGCTTCACCCTCATCCTTTTCAATAGCATTCACAACTTCTTCGGTTTTGCCTGTGTCCTTGAGCGTGGCTGGCACAAACCAGTCTGGTTGAAGATCTTTGAGCACCTCGAGTTTCTTCTTATACCACCCTTCTTGTATCATGCCTTTGAGCAAGTCTACAATCTTTCCAGCAGCGAGATGGCCTAACCAACACGATGTTTTAATTTGATGAGCCTGTATAATTCTTCTTAGTTGATCTGTTTCAAGGGTAGTTCCATCACCGCTGTCAACAAGTTTCTCAAATATTAAGAACGCCATCTTATGAAGTTCCACTGCCGTATTATTTCGAAGCCCTGGGGATAGGTTTGCAGGCCCCGTCATTATGGTTCCATCTGACATGCTCACAACAATCGTACACAATAATATTTTCGAAGGTAATAGGAACACAATTGATGATTGACAGTCGAAAGAAATTCTACCGTCAAGTCGCGGTTTGAGTTACTTGCGCCTTTGCTTTTGCAATTTCTTTCAATTTGATTTATGTGCGTTTATTGGTCACTGAGCATTCACTCAAAATGAGTGAATCAAAATTGATGGTAAAATTCGATCGCGAGTGGAAAAGCCTAGGAGGATGAAAGCTTAACTACCATTGATCTATCATTGTCTATTCATCATACCTAAGTGTCGAACTAGATCACTGAGCGTGTTGAATTGCCAGTTGAAAGTTTATTCTTGAATTTATTGACTATTTCATAACGTTGAGGGTAGGACATTGTTGGCGAGGCTTCAATTGAAGATGACTTCTAGCTAGATGAGTTTCGGGCCATGTTCAGGAGCTTGGTTCCATCTAAGTCTCAGCTGAGGCTCTCACATGGCACTCCGTCAAATTCACTCAGAAGGTAAGCAAAGCGTCCATCGAAATTCCCACACATACCAACCAGATCTAACTCCTGTCTTGTGAGAAAAGCATTGGGCTTGGATATCGAGTTCCATGCCATTAGTAAAACCGAAATTAAAGAGTTCTGATACACGATCCGATCTGAGCTTGTATCTTTTATCTCATCACGCGCAAGACTTTCGAGTGCATAGAGAATTATATCTCATCTGAAGTTTTTGATATCGCAGAGGTCGGTAAAAGTATTAGCGCACGTGATTTGGAAAGTCAATGATCAAATCTAACTCTCTACAAGCGATGCTATAGATTTTGACTGGAGTCCATGTATCAGAGCAAAAGAAAGAGTCTTGGAGTAATTATCCCTTACAAAGATATCCACACCCATATTTAAAGCTTCCTTTGCCTTTGTTACTCGTGTTGTGGGCTACGACACAAACTAGTATCATCAAAACACCAGGTAGCTAGCCGGCCCATCTTGCGCCAGAAAATTATAAGAAGGGTGGTCTTGACTCTTACTCAAGAACATGGAAATCAATTCACCTATGTCTGGAGCAAAAGTGGATCAGTAAAAGTTACCCGATATTAATGTATCAATATAGCACCTGGTAGGATAGCAATTCTTAGTGGTTGGCAGCATTAGCCATTCACTATTATGAGCGCTATTTATGAGCATACTTAGGGAGGGACAATGGTCTCTATTTGTGCCAAGGGAATATTTCAATAACGGTAAAATGAGCTTGATATAATACTTTCTAAGAAGAGTAATTTATGCGACTCCTATGACAGAGGGATGGGTTGGCGAAAGGATAGAACCGGGGGAAAGTGTTATCATGAATGTTGCATTACAGTACCGAATTAAGCATGTGGTATTATAAAGCGAAAGGGCAGAATAAATATGACATGTAACTTGAGGGGTATCTGTACCTGGTACGAGTCTTGTGTAGTAAAGAAATCTAGAGGGCGAGATTGCTATGTGAGGTCACTTAATAAGGCAAAAACTGTCAGAACAAGATACATGATTTTCCACAATTTAATGTCTTACTTTCGCAACTTGTCAAGACCGCAGATGGCTATGATATGGAACATCTATGACATAAGTTCCCTAGATATGATTTGAGTATTTAATTATGCTTGCTACTTCTCTTTACGATATTAAGACCCTCAATCTCAACCATCTCCCCACTCTTCATTGCTACTCTCATTGCCTCACAAACTACTATCGCACTCAAACCCTCTTCCCCACTACATATTGGTTTCTTACCTTCCTTTACTACCTGGACTAAGTGATTGATCTGTTCATCAAAAGGTACAATTTCTGTATCGACCTGTATTTCGTCTTTCTTCAACTCATCATTCCACGCCTTCTGTCCCTGCCCAACTTCATAACTCCACCTTGTCAAATCAGGCACACTCATACCTCCTCTCGTCCCTAATATTCGATAGAACCCACCCGCACCATTCTCCTTGCCTACCTGAGGGATTGTAGGATTTTCTCCGGTACCAGCTTCGAAATTCCATGGAGAAGGAACAGCATCGCTTAGCAAAAATGTTCCTACTACACCACTCTCAAATCGCAATATCATCGCCCCACCTTCTTCAGCATCAAAGCCTCTAGTCTTCTTGCTTTCAATAGCAGACACCATAGTAATCTTGCCTAGCAAGTATTGTAACAAATCAAGTTCATGTATCAAATTAATGAGTACCACGCCACCGCTCTCACCATTTTTTCTCCATTCTCCAATACCGTCAAAATATGATGAGGGCTTTTTTAACGCCCATATACCTTGAACACCAATTTTCTGACCAAGTACTCCGGAATCAAGCTCACTTTTGGCAGATATAAGATAGGGGTTGAAGCGTCGATGATGGCCGACTAATATGGTAGCATCATGTTCTTTTGCAATGGACAATAATTTAGTGCCCTCTAGTATGGATGTCGAGACGGGCTTCTCCACCAGAACATATTTTATGCCAGCTTCGATACAAGAGATGGCTATAGGAACGTGGGTATGGTTTGGGGTGCAGATTAGGACTGCCGTTGGTAGCGGGGAGGATGAGAGAAGGGAGGGAAGCGAGGCGTAGTAGGTGGTCGATAGGGAAGTCGCAATCTGGACGGCATGTGGAGCAGGATCTGTGAGGGAATGCAAAGTGGCCTGTGGATTTCGAAGAATCGATTGTGCATGCCGAGGACCGATCAGACCGGAGCCTATGATAGCAATGGAGATTGGTTGTTCTGTAGATGCTGAAGTCATTCTTTATGAGTATGAGACAGTGCCATTGAGCATAGCAATGATGCGATGCGATGCGACTCAACCAGCAAGTGCAAACCTACCTATTTACCCACCTGTCCGACTCCTTGTTTGCTTGTTGACCTCCCCGCCAGACTCTCTCTATCCTCATGCAATTGACGATGTGCCGAGGGTGCGTCCTTCGCGCAGGTAAATGCGGAGAAATCCGATATGCCGCCAAGCTGACTAATACGAACGTCAAGACCGGCTAGCATCGCACATCAATCCCAGCTCCCCGCAAATCTTGGAACCAAGAGGCTTTTGCGGCAATGTCTTTAGCCGTATTTGACGGACAATTCTTTTAACGCATGAATTAGCCATGAAACAGTCAAATGTTTTTGATCGTACGCCTGTTTTTCTAAAATTCTTATCCATTCGGGAAGGGGATAAAAGATAGTAGTTCTATCTCAATGGAAAAAGATATGAGATGTGGACCTTATCAGGGAAGGGGATGCACTGGCCCTATTTGACTGTGTCAATCTCAATCTCTTCTTGACTGTTGATGTAACTTTGTGACTTGCTGCATATATTGCTATTATTCCCATATCTCTCTGAAGTCGATTGGTTTCTTAGTTGATTGAACTTAAACTCTCTATATATCGTCATATTGCTCTTCGCTATTGCCGCCTTTCAGTCGTATCGTGTTGCGTTGCATTGCATATAACCAGTAATTTATATTCATATCAATATCGCATCTCTACGTAAAACAAATATCAAAATGTCTTTCAAACCAGCAATTGCAAGCATGTCCCTCGGGCGCTGTTTTGCCCATCATAATCTCGAACAAAAGTTCAAAGCCGCCAGAGATGCAGGTCTCTCTGGTATTGAAATGTGTAAGAACACCATCCCTTTCACTACCACCAAAACTAAACTCTTCCATAGTCTACGAAGATCTAGCCGATCTAGCCTCTACTCTTCCTTCTCACCCATCACCTTCATCTCATATTCACGCTGCGCAATATATTCGCTCCCTCTCCTCATATTATGGTCTTCCCATTATAGCCTGCGGGCCCTTCTTTTGCCAAGAAGGATCTCTTTCCTCTTCCGCTAAAAAGTCTAAACTTCAAGAACTAAATCTCTGGTTCCAAGTTTGCCGTATACTAGGCACAGATATCATTCAAATTCCCTCCACATTTACTTCCTCACCCGGCACCCCCCCTTCCATATCACAAATGGTCTCCGATCTTCGCGAAATCGCCGATTTGGGCGCTGCCCAAAAACCACCTTTCAGATTCGCGTTTGAAAATCTGTGTTTTGGTGCACATATTGATACGTGGAGTGGAGCGTGGGAAATCGTAAAGAGCGTTGATAGGGAAAATTTTGGGTTATGTCTAGACACCTTTAATATCGCCGGGCGTGAATTTGCTGACCCTGCCTCTCCTTCGGGTACTGTACCTGATGCTGAAGCGACATTCAAGAAAAGTATGGAGAAGATGGTACAGACTATTGATCCCAAAAAAGTTTTCTACATCCAGATCGTTGATGCACAACGCCTGGCTGAGCCGCTGGTTGAAGGCCACGAATTTTATACCGAGGGAATGAAAGCACGAATGTCGTGGAGCAGGAATTGTAGGTTGTTCCTGGGAGAGCAGGATAGAGGGGGATACCTTCCCGTAATGGATGTTTTGAAAGCTATATGTGACGGCCTAGGATATAAGGGTTGGGTGAGTTTCGAGTTATTCAATCGAAGCTTGGTGGAGAAAGGCGATCATGTCCCAAGGGAACATGCTGAAAGAGCTGTCAGAAGTTGGGAATTTGTCTGTGAGGAGATGGGGTGGGAAAATATGTGTACCAATGTGAACGAAAGAAGGGCAGAGAGAGAGAGAAGAGGGGAAATTGGAACTGACGTTATGGCTCGGTTGTAATTTTTGGATATATGGATGGAGTGGATAAACGATATGCATTACACGGCGCTTGGCGGGATGGCAACATTGATACATCATGGCGTTAAATATACACAGTACATATTTTGTACATATCAAATATAATTGTCGGTTGGCAATTAATCTTCCGCTATCAACATTGAACTCTGCATGAGTCCATACAAAACCAATTATTTCTTCAAAGCTTTTTTCTTTTTTTCAAGCGGAAGCACATCAACCATTCCCACCAGGATTTGTCCTTTGCTCCTCGGCAGCACTCAGTGCCTGGAGTATCTGCCCTGCCTCAATTCCCTCATCGCCGTGTCCAAAATCTATTCCTCCTCCAAAAACTGTATCGCTAGGCATACCCATTCCTATATTTCCAAAACCATGATTATCCGTCCCCAATGAATCCGCCGCAGAGCTCGCTAGCAGTTGCTGAAATATACTATTGTTCGAATATAGCGGGTCAGGTTCCCGGCAGAAAGTGTAAAAATCTTTGTTTCGGTTGTCGGGATCCTCAAATCCAAGATTTACTAAACTCTGATCCATACTGTTCGTCCTACATGCTGTTAATACGAGATTTTCCTTACTATGTGTGGTTTCGAAAGAATGACGTACCACTCCATTGCATCCATGACAGCAAAATCGTTAAATATCGAATCACCATCGGTTTCCAGGCTGTTTGGGAGTACTGTTTGTTGCACGTTGGGAGATTGCTGGAGCAAACCAAACGGCATTTGATTAGTGGCCCGGTTTTGGTTCTGATTTTGTTGAGGAACACCCCATGAGTTTATAGTTGTGGTATTTCCGTTGTTATAAGCCGATTGAGGGCTCTCCGAAATTCTTGTAGGAAAGTTCTCTGTCAGGGAACCATTAAAAGAGTGATTGGACTGCGTCACCGGAGGGTCAGCAATTATCTGTGAAGAAAGGCTCGAGTAAAATAAGGAACAAAACTTGGTGGCAAGATGAGAATGACAAGGTTGCATGGTAGCCCTAAGCCTGGAAGTTTGGACCAAGCTGTGAAAATAAAATGTTCACATAAGGTCGCAAGCTGGAAAGTTCATAACCAAGATATGGACTTACATGTGATGTTGGCGGCACTAAATTCTTCGTATATTGGAGATTACTCCTTGTAGGCCGTGATGTATCCATGCTATTCATTGATTGTGATCGGAAGACTTGAGGACTATAGGGCTGGCTGATTTCGTAGCTGGCTGTACTATTAGGCGTTTTGGCCGATTGAGGTGTTTCCGCGGCTGCTGGGACCATGAGATCAAACGCAGCTTGGCTTTCACGTCGGTTTTTTAGCAGGGCGAGTTCGGCAGCATCTTTGAAGGATTCAAAAACTGGCCATGCTGGCTCCATGGTAGAAACGCACATATCTAAGTTATACTTCCAATCGTCAAGAACTGCGACGTCACGTTGTCAGTAACTGCTCATCATAGAAGACGAAATAGACAAATAATTTTAAGCATCGAGGAAGAATCAGGATCCGAAAAGAAGACATTGGGAAGGGAAAAAATAAAATTGAGCTCACCAATATGTGTATTATCAATACTTCGCAGGACCGCATGAACAACATCATATGCCTTCTTGGTGTAGTACTCAAATGTTGGTGGTACTATTAGAAGTCCAAATGTATAAGAATGTCGTTTTAAAAGGTGAACTATTTGCCGTGCCGATCTTGTGCAAGGTTCTAAATCAGGGCTTCCCTTTCTTTGACCATGTGATAAAAGCTGACATTCCGCAAGCGTGGTGAAATACGCAATATGAAGATGATAATGATGCGGTAGCAGCGAAGAAGCTTGCTCACTATTCATTGCAGTAGAATCGAAATATAAAGGCTGCGATTGGGATCGACTCCAGGTATGTAACCTTTCCAGCAATCCAGTGCTGAATTGAACAGTTTTTGAACTATCGGGTGCACAACTTGCATCATTCAAAATTTGGAGAACTTGGACGAGACGATTGAAAGTACTCAAGATAGAGGCGGGAACTCTAGAGTTCCCAGCAGCACTTCTCCGAACAGTGAGACAGTCCGTCCAAGGATCCCATTCTTCCAAACCATCTTCGACTAACATTCCAATACAATCCAGATCATCTGATCTTAGATGTGGGCGTCTTCGTAGACGTGCTGCGACCAAGGTATCCAAAGCAAAACAACCTAGGAATACGTGCTTAGATCTCGAGTTATGCCTCGATGATTTTGGCTCCTCAGCCAACGGTTTCTCAAGACCGAGCTCAATAGCAGTCCTGACAGCTTGTCCAATAAGTATCCATGCCCTGTTCAGATGCCCAAGTCCAAAATTTGTGAGAGTCAATATTAGGAGAGCTTGCACATGGCCAAGGTCTAGATTTCCTTCTTCATTTGGAATAAGAGCTCTCGCGTGTGTATACATTCTTTCGGCCGTCCATACATCTTGTGATACTAATCCCTGAGCATGAGGTATGTTGTTGATAGCTCGATGTTGGAATTTGGCATAGGCTATTGCAGCCCATAAAAGTGCGTGATCTCCACTAACAACCTCTGCTCCACTAGTCCTTGTTTGAGAATATTGATACGATATTCTCAATAAGTCATGTTTTTCTATAACAGGGAGCCAACAATGAGTATAAGAAAAATATACATCAAGGAGATGCCAGGTCTCTGATGGAAGCTCGGGCAGATTTGATCTACCAACCGCAGCTGCTGGGTGAGCGGGACTCAAAATCGATCCGCGGTGAGTGATGGATTCTGGAAGACTGTTGGAAAACTTTCCGACAGAGCCTCCAGCTATTGGAGACGTAGGCGGCTCCTCTTGAACCTGAAAATCGACTTTCTGATCGGACCAGCCACTGATTGAAGTCCGTGGTGGAGGTTCATTGTCTGGAACAGATATGGGAGAATCGGATTGGGCGCCTAGACTAGAAGCCGAGAGTCAGCAAAAGTTAAGCTTCCATTTAAATGGAACGATCTTAGCAAATTCCATATCTTCAGATTTATTTGGATATTTAGCTAAGACTGAACTTGCGATCGGATGTGAACGATAAATCAGGTTAAAATTTTCAACTGCTTCGGAAGTTCGGAGCCGGAGATATCAAACTCATTATAAAATTTCAACCAGGATTGAACATTGGGAGATGTAGAATGCAAATAAACCCAATTATGCTCACCCTAGCACAGGTCGTTTCCCTGTTTGCACATCTGAGTCGAGACGTTTTCTCTTAATAATGTCCCCAGTACTAGACCCAGGCCCCGGTTCCAATATTGGTAGTAATCTTTCCAGTTCTCTTGATAATTGAGACTTCCTCCATACCTCAGCTAGACTGTCCGATTGCTGTCCATCTTCATTTCTCCAAATGCTGATAAGTGCCTCGTTTGTCTCGTCCCCGTTGAATACTGCCAGAATTTCATCCTCAACCCCCTCCACTTCTCTTATTGTAAGACCCCATAGCTTCTCAATCCCACGAACATATCCTTCTGGTAGCCCGCGCTTCTTTACATTCGCGTCGTATGAGCAAGTTCTACCGTGGGTCAAACAAGTCGAGCATGATGGCCGGTTCCCATCGCATTTATCTTTGCGGCTCCGGCACTTGTCGCAAGCCTGAGAAACTCGTTTTCGTGTGCCCTGTAATTGCTTCTTCGAGCCTCCCTGCAGAGCCTTGGCCTCCTTTTTATTGTTCGATGATGCCCCTTCAGGCTTCGAGCTCCGGGTAGAGTTTCCATGTTCCATTGCTACAATGGATAATATACAACAAGGGACGATGCCCGCTTCAACCCGAGATACCTTCGCATGCGAACCATATGTTTGCCATCGGCCGATTCGTTTCTTACTTCAACCAGAAGGATTGTCTTTGGTTCCGTACCATATCAAATGGATTGTCGTTCTGAGTCGCGCGCGAAGGTTACTAGCAGCTCGGTGGGTGTCGTTATTCCTGTCAATGGTATCGCGATAATTCACTGCATTGATTTTCACCCAGGTAACAGCAATTGGATATCTTAAAGTCGCCGTTCATTCTCCATACAAAATTTGACATTGGACTCAAATTCATCTCGTCGTTTCCCCATACCCCACAGACAGCCAAGAGTCCGAGCTAATTCAACTGGAGGTGGAAGAATTCTCACCCGATAGCCGCTTATTAATTGGTACCTGACCATGCCCATCGGCTAGTCTACTAGGTCTAGGTGATTGATTGAAGGGACCTACATTCGGCATTTGCAATTGTGTGTCTCGGTGCTTTTTCGAAAGAGCGATCAAGAATGTAGTTCGATAAGTAACCATTTCTGTACAATTTCCCTTGGGTTTTCTCTTGTTATATTGTACTTATTCATGAGAAAAAATCATCGACTGTAATCGACTCATCCCACTCACCATACCATTTTTGAGTTTGTCGCTTCGTTGGACTGTACTGGAACGGAGCCCCTTCATCCTTGATTTTAGCCAATCACGTGCTACGAGACGAAATCCAGAATGCGAGCAAAACGATGTCTCTAACAACTCAAATCATCTCCAACAATGGAATCATGGATATAGAAAAGGCGATACAGTTGAAACCAGGAGTGCAAACGAAAGGTCGAATTTTCCCCTCCAATGCGTCAATCATTCTCATAGGTTCTCGAGGGTCAGGAAAACGAAGTCTGGGTTTTATTGGAGCAACACATCTTGGTCGACGATTGATAACTGAAGACCACTATTTTCAGGAAGTCACAGGCCTTTCTCGTGCCGCTTACGTCCAAAAGAATGGAGCTCAAAACTTTCACAAAAGAAATATTGACGTTGCGAGGCAAATGTTATACGAAAACAGAACAGGATGCATTATTGAATGTGGAATGGCAAGTCTCGCAACAGAGGTACAAAAGACACTGTAAGCATCATCCTTTTCTCTATCTTTGCCGTTCGAATTCTTCTATTCGTTTCAAGATCTGGGACTGTGTGAATACTTAAAACTACCTAGGTAGGGTTAATGTTCGAATATATTCACATACCTATATTTGAGTACCAATCTTGGAATTATTCACTAACTTAATTGATCTGCTAGTCGAGAATACACAAAAACAAATCCCGTGATCTATATTCTTCGAAACAGTCAAAGGATTCGAGAAATGCTGAACATAGGAGATTACGAAGCTGCACGTTACGAAAACGCTGATGCTGCTCATCGGTTTTGTTCAAATTATGAATATTATAATTTGCACGATAGAAGTTGTGATGGAATGGCGAGTCCGAAAGATCAAGGACTTCCCAATGTTTCATCAAAATTAAAACATGCAAAGGAAGACTTCTCGGCGTTTCTTGACTTCATCACGGGACAAGGTGTCCTTCGTAATAGTCTAGAAAGTCCGTTCTCTATCGCGGCTTTGCCACCCGAGTGTAGACTGTACACTTATGCATTATCTGTTCGTATGTCGACAATTCCTGACCTCGATCTTGAACAATTGGAATCTGGAGCCGACGCAGTTCAGATCAAGGTTGATGCCCTGAGGTCTCCCGATATCCAAAGGGATTTAGCTAAACAAGTTTCAACGGTAAGAAGGAAACTTGGGGTACCAGTTATCCTCCATGCCGAAGAATATGCATTTGAAGGTCTCTCGTTGTCCTTATCTCAAAAAGAAGATGTCTATTTTGCATTACTTGAGCACGGGCTCCGGTTGGGGGTTGAGTATATTGTCATCGATCTTAAGCATTCATCCGATCGGGTCATGCAGCTTGTTCGGTCTTCTGGAAGGACGAAAACTATTGGTCACTATCTTCATCGTGTCGAAAATTCATGGGGATGGGATGACGAGTCTAGAATGATACAATACCGGAGAGCCGAGTCAATAGGCTGTGATATTGTTAGGTTTGCTCGTGCAACCTCGAAAGAAAGCGACAATGAGACTGTTCGCGGATTTCTGAGGAAAATCGAAGCTATACCAGGCCATCTTCCAGTAATCGCCTATAATCTTGGAGACCATGGAAGGAGTTCGCTAATTGAGAACCGAATTTTTACACCAGTAACGCATCCTGTCATGAATTCTACTGTTAGTAAGAGTCAACTCCGACAATTTTTGCCAACAGCGGCAGAGGCTCGGCAGGAATTATATCGAAAGTCTATACTCGATCCACTCCATTTTGTACATCTTGGAGCCAGTGTAGCCTACAGTTTGTCTCCAGCGATGCACAATACAGCTTATGAAGTGTGTGGTATGAGCAACGATTTTCAATCGTTACAAGTCAAATCCGTTGATGATATTCATGCTATCTGTCAGCGACCAGATTTTGGTGGGGCAGCCATCACACAGCCATTCAAAGTCCAGATCATGTCGCGAATTGGCCCAAAAAGTTATCATGCAAAAGCTATTGGGGCTGTGAACACTCTCTTACCACTTCGGCCATCCTCAGACGGCAATTCTCTTGACGGTACCACACAATCCTTACTTCAACATGCAAATCGTCGAAGTAAAACTGGACCCGTCACTGCTTATTATGGCGACAACACCGATTTCATTGGAATAATGACATGTCTTCGCCGTAACATATCTCCCAGAAATGTGGTCCAGCCATCCAAAACAACGGGATTAGTCATCGGTGCAGGTGGTATGGCACGAGCAGCTGTGTATGCCATGATTCAACTCGGTTGTCGAAAAATATTCTTATTCAATCGAACATTTGAGAATGCTCAGAGAGTTGCCGATCACTTCAACTCGTGGGCTACTAGTTTGAGTAATCATGGCAAAATTGTACATGTGTTGCAATCATCGCAGGAGCAGTGGCCACAGGGCTTTAGCCCGCCTACTATGATTGTCTCTTGTGTCCCGGCACGAAGTGTGGGAGATCAACCGCCAGCAAATTTCACGATGCCTGTACAATGGTTGGGCAGTCCTACTGGTGGAGTTGTTGTAGAGGTACGTATTTTAATTTTGTCTTTCCACTTCAGTGCTTGTATCCAGAACGCTATCCAGGTGATTCTCATACTCTGTATCGGAGATGTTCTTTCGAGATTCTTACACATATTAATTTGTTCAAATGAGTCTCATTCTTTGTTTGAGATCGTTGTTGAAGCACGATAAGCTCTTTTTATTGGATGCAATCTTTGAAATAATCATCATCATTTCCACACTTTCGTCATGTATCCCACAAGCCAACTAACATTCCACAACAGCTCTCCTATAAACCTCCACTTTCTACTCCTCTCCTCTCTCAAATCCGCCAATTTCGCTCCGAAACTAAAACCGCCTGGGTAGTAGTCGACGGTCTTGAGGTCCTTCCCGAGCAGGCTATCGCTCAATTCGAGCTGATGACTGGTGTTAAAGCGCCCAAGAGACGCATGAGAATAGAGGTCTATTCAAATTATCATAAATATGGGGAAGCAGGGGAAGATAGACAGGCATGGTTGGGATGATAATGGGTATGAAATTGTATATGAAATTGTGCATGATTTAGCGTCTTGTTGTACTGGATTCTTGTTTATATGAGCTATGTGGAGTTTTCATGGGTGGAGAAAGGAAAGCGGAGACACCAAGAAGCAGCAAAATTGGATGGGGATTAGGGTTATGGGTCAGGGTTAGGGGTAGGGGCTAGTTGATGAACTCAAATTTTACACACGTATGTACACCGTTCCATGTAGATTATGCAGAGTGAAGCTGGTTGTTCAAAGTGACGTCCGTTGATTTCTTGGATTTACAAAGCCAAGGACACCGGGGTAAATGAAGTAAGGAAATGCAAGATGTCCAACGTCTACTCTTTGTTTCCAGTCTATTGCAGTATCCGCAGTTACAATCACCACACATCCTAACGAAATAACTCTTGCAACGGTTTCAGCTTGCTAATCCGGAAAGAACAATCAGCGGTTCTATATTCCAGCCCATCGATTGATCCGAGTATACTCCTGTGAGTTAATTGATATCTGTTCAAGAATAATAGACGAACATGACCGATTTAGTGGTAAAGATTTGACTCCAATTCGATCTATTGAACAGTCACAATTTCTATGCTTTGTCCAATAATTGAAGCTAAAAACGCATAACTACCATAATTAACCGTAGTCAGCCTTTTCTTGACCCATCTCCTCCGCTCATTGGTCTATCACCAGGAATCGGGTAGCATGATGATAGGTCCTTTGTTGATGATGCTGAAGGACGGGAAAAAGCACTGCCAAATATATCTTGCATTCTACTCGCTGTCATCAAGTGTCCACACCTCTTCGGACATCGAGAACCTTCATATTTAGTTGTTCACCAAGATTGGTGTGCCTCATGATTTGGGTTCCTGGTTTTCCGTACCTGTCAACAACAAGAGTAAGGTATGGCATAGCACCAAAATATACAATCACGGTACATAGTAAGGGGATCATCGTTAAGTCATCAATGCTCTTCTTGATCAAAATTAAAGTCTTGATATTATCATACTCGTAAACTCATTAATATCAATGCATACATATATGCGTTTAGTAATGCTAAGTGGTAATCATAGAAACACCCCCTCAGAGATGTGCATCTGATGATCCCTAAAACAAAAAGCCAGCCTCCAAAACACTATGAACACCAAAAACCAAACACAAGTCCGCTCCATCTCTTGAGTTTTCCATTTTCCTACTTTAAAGCAGGCCAGATACCGTTCCACTTTAGACAACTTCGACATGAGCACTCTTCTCGTTTCCTTCCTTATCCAATCCAATTCCACTTCCTTCTACGTTTCTTCTGAACGCCTCTTCGTCTTCCTTCAATTCTCTTAATACAACGCCATGGGCATGTCTGGCCTTCAATTCGGAGCTGAAGAGTCTATCCATACTCTCCAATGGGATACCCTTAGTTTCAGGGACCAAGAAGAAGACGAATACAATACTGCACATCATCAAAGAAGCGAAGAAGATGAAAACACCCCATCCCATAGCTTTGAACATCTGTGCTGTGAAACGAGCAACCAAGAAGTTGAAGAACCAGTTACTGGCGGCTGCGAATGCTTGACCAAGTGTACGGACGTGCTGGGGGAACATCTCGGAGTTGATGACCCATGGTGTACCATTCCATGAGGGAGTGTAGGAAGCGGTCCAGAGGTAAAAGAATGCCATGGCGGATTTACCACCTGCGGAAAGAGTGGTGGAAGGGTTGGCAGAAGGGTTTGCAACGGCGATATAGCCGCCGACGTAGTATAAACAGATGGCTCCTGCAAAGGCACCATACATGAGGAGATTTCTGCGGCCAAAGTTGTCGATGAGGAAGAAAAGCCAAATGAGTGTAACAACTGCCTTGATGACACCAAAGATACCTGTAGTGAGGAGCGAGGCATTGGTACCGACGACACCGATCTCCTTGAAGACGGTAGGAGAGTAGTAGTTGATGGCGTTGATACCAGATGTGTTTTGCCAGAAGAAGAGAGAGCAGCCGAGAGCGAAACGGTACATGACTTTGCGATCGTTGCCGAGAGCTCTGAAAGGTTGCCAGAAGCCGAGCCCAACAGTGGCTTGTTGTTGTTCGAGAGCAGCGTCAATACTGGATACTTCCTCGAGCATGTAAATATCATCTTGAGGAAGTTTTCTGATCCAGCAGAGGTTCTTGAGGGCGGTTGCTCGATCACCACGGCTCATGAGCCATCTTGGGGATTCTTTGATCAAGAATAGTCCGGCGAACATGAGGCCGGCAGGGATCAATTGAACAGCGAATGGGATGATCCACTGTCTGTGATTTGCAGGCATAGTAGTTGAGACTCCGTACTGTTCATATGTCAATAAATAAAATCGCGTGAATGTACGGGGGTAAGAACTTACATTGATCCAGAAGCCAACAACGCCACCAACTTGCCATCCCATCTCATACAGTCCGACCAAGCGTCCTCTAATAGCAGAAGGAGAAAGCTCAGAAATATAGATAGGAGTCAAATTGGAGGCGCCACCAACACCAATACCAGCCAACACTCTACCACCGTAGATTAATCCAAGACCTCTATCGCCATTGGCGCCCAACATCATCCCAGCGCCGACAACGAAGACACCGGAGAACACTTGAAGACCCATTTTACGACCCAGGTAGTGACCAGCTGCATAAGCGAAGAGAGCTCCGAAGAACGCACCAGCTTGATAGAGTGAGACGATATTTTCGGAGATAAGGAGAGCTTCATCGGCTGAATATTGTGACCAATTGAATTCACTCTTGAAAGATGGAAGAGCAATTGTTCCTCCGATAAATGCGGAGTCATATCCAATCATCACTGCACAAAACGCGGCTCTGTATAACAGATTAGTTTGATGAACTTATGCATATTGAACGGGATTACTCACACAGTCGCGCAGAAATATACGCGGGCGTTGTAGACACATGCTGGCGTAGGCCGATCTGGTAAATGTCAATGGCTACTCTTTAGAAGGACTCTCAAGATATCATACCTTCCACCAAAGTCAAAAGACCCATCTTGAATGATCTTCTATTTCAACACTTCCAAAATTTCGAAGTTGCTGATCTCGCAAGATTCCTTGGCGTCGTGAAGAAAAAATTCTTCGAAGTAACGTGAGTCACAAGCTTGAACCCTTGGACCCGCCCAACTGCAATGCAGTATTGTGATATCGCAACTTTAATAAAAGTGTCAAAGATCACTAGATATTCTTGACAATCAAGTTGTTTGTATGAAAAGAGATAGAAGAGAGTAAAGTTGATGAGATGAAAAAGACAACTCGTAACGGAACACCCATTTTATAAGAAGAAAACCCAGATAACACTTGGTATGGTGGACCTTCAAAATTTGATGGCAACCCAGAACTTACTTTTGGCCACGCTTACGGCTCCGTCTTCCTGGGACTGGACAGGGAAGTCTGGATTGTATTCTGGGGTAGAATGAAAGATTCATGTTCATTTTGGTGTGTGTCTTGGCAAGTTTTTATCTTCCGTGCGCGGCGAATGCTATGCCAATGCTATTGACAAAAGTCAAAATGACCTTACTTTTTGGTTGTTGGTGGGGAAGCTTAGATAGCACACGAGGGAGGACCTAGCTTAGGTTCCGCATCCAGAAAGCCATGGGGTGGAAAGGGGAAGAAGATTTGACGCGCGAAGGCGCGAATTTGAAGGTCATCATGCACTAAAGATTGGGATTTGGCTGGTTTATTGAGATCTTACTAGGTTACTTCTGGTATGGACTACTTCCTTAGATGGGGAACTTGATGGGGAGAGAGATCTTGTGTGGGAGAGTGTGGGAGACCCGGAAAAGAATATCAAAATTGAGGGGAAAGACCTTTTCCATTTTTTTTCTGGGTGCGACAGACGAACATGATTGGCGATCGGCCTGGTTAGCACGTGGAAAGGGTTACCATGGTAGCTCTCCCCATGGGGAATCAGCGGGGGAATTCGCCCCTTTAAATTAATGTTCTATTTGATTTAAATATGAAGAAAGGAAGGAATGTTGAGGCTGGTAATCTTTATAAAACACTAATCAATCTGGCTGCAACTTGCAACCTAAAGATCAATTTCCTCGTTGTTTACTCCAATATGGCAGTATCTCGAGATGTTCACCTCCCAAAACATTTACCCGACATATCTTAATGCCATGGCTTTCTGAATCACTTGTTCTCTCACGAATTCCCTCCTCTGTAGCCAACACTACCACTCCAAGACATTCAAGCAAGCCTTTGGTTCTTAGCTATAGCTTTACTTAAACCTTGAGACGTTGATGGCGGAGACAAGAAACTGGAAGCTCCGACCAAATTGCAATGGAAGAGCAGCTAAGAAACAATTATTTCGGAAACGCTAACCTCAAATAGTAACCTATCGCTGAAATGTACCGTGCCGTCGCTTAAAAGTTCACGGCAAGGGGCTTCTAGCTAATCATAGGTTCAATTGAGTCAAACCCTACCCCACGTCGTGTGGGATCATTCCTAGTGTTCACAGACGGCTAAAGAAATTTGCGGGTTGACCGAAGAATAGGGTTCTGATTTCACAAATCAGATCTCATCCAAAACAAATCTATGAGAAGCATGAAACTGTGCATTGTGTGTACAAAATTTGGTGGGGTTCTGCTCCAACCTTCCAGATTGTGAATTTGCGACGCGTATATGTATTTCCGCGCACTGCAAAGCTTCTTACAGGTCAAGACGTATGGAATTGTCATCAAACCAATTAGCTGGACAAAGTATAAGTTTGATTAAATTGCTCACGGGCTAATGCCATTAGACCCTGAGACTTGGCTCATAGAGAATACAATTCCTTTCCCGTTGACTTGTTTGTTTGATCTTTGCTCTTCCATCGATAACAAGATATCTCCACGATTTCAAAAGCTCCATTTCCTCGGTTACCTCTCGAAATAACTTTTCCGCTCCCATTCGTCTCCTCATCTTTCCCAACTCCAATCCATTATAACCTTACTCATATTAGAATTCAACTCTTTTTGGATATACGATTCGAGTTGCAACATTTTATCGAGTATTAAGTTTTATCTGCAGCCATGTCACAAACAATCGCCAGCACCGTTGACGCCACCATTCCCTCCGCAATGATGGAGACCCCGCCCCCGGAAATCTCCCACCTAGATCGAGTTGCATACCTGTTTGGGTATCCAATTGCGCATTCTCTCTCTCCTCTATGTGAGTTCGAATCCTTGAATCTTCCATCACATCATCTGCTTCATAGATGTTCATCACCCAGCATCACTCCCATGGGGACATGCCTCAAATTCCTAGAGCTTGCTGCATTCGAGAGAGCATTCATTCATCCCTTGGAAATTTCACGCTCTATGCAAAGCTACAAGAACTTTCACAATGCCCCTCCTTCCTCTCCCTTCTAGTCCTCCAACTAACCAATGATCCCACCACCAGTCCATGGCACAATCTTCCGCTCCTTGAACCTTAACTACCTCCAGTTCTTATACGAGACTCAAACCCTCAAAGATTGTATCGAACTCACCAAAGACCCCAAATTTCTCGGCGCTTCCGTAACCATGCCCTTTAAAGTAGCCATCATCCCATACCTCGACCAGCTTACACCAGAGGGCGCTGCCATTGGCGCCATTAATACCATCTACCACCGCACATCTCCTTCTGGTGAAAAGATTCTTTGTGGAACCAATACCGATTGTATTGGTGTCCGCGAAGCTATCCTTCAGAACGCATCAGCAGCAACAATATCAAGTATAAAAGGTTCGGCAGGAATGGTTATCGGAGGTGGAGGAACCTGTCGAGCAGCCGTCTACGCATTGAAGAAATTCCTCGGTTGCAAGACCGTATACATGGTCAATCGGGATAAATCCGAGTGCGACGCTGTGATTGCAGAATGCACCAGTAACGGATTCGGAGACAATTTATTGTATATCGAATCGGTAGAACAAGCGAAGTCATTAGCAGCACCGACAGTAATCATCTCTGCAATTCCAGATTTCACACCAATATCCGACGATGAACATAGAGCGCGAGGAATCATTACAGAATTCTTGGGGAAAGAGGGAGAAAAGGGAGTAATTTTGGAAATGTGTTATCATCCAAGTCCAGATACACAGATTGCAGCACTAGCTACAAAAGCTGGATGGCAGGTAGTAGGAGGTGTAGAAGCGATGATCAACCAGGGGTTGGAGCAAGATAAGGTTTGGTTGGGAGTTGAGCTTGAGCAGTTACCGGTAAAGGAGGTAAGGACTGTTGTTTTGGAGAAATTGGCGAATGACAGGGCGAAGCACGCGAGTTCGTGATGTCCAGGTTAAATGTATCTGTAGGACACAAGTCCGGGAGACGTCACGATTAAGTGTAACGATTTTGGCTATTTAGAAACGTGATATGACTTTGTGGTTAAAATATAAATGGTTGCATGGGCTGTATGTAAGATTAAGATAGATTATACTCAAGCAATGAACTCAATTTGGAACTTCCATATTTCTTTCTCGCCAAACTTCCTAAGTGAAAATCATACTTCCTCGTGGAATCAAACTTCCTATTCGGATCCGAATTGTATTTGTAAATTTCCAGACAAACAAACACCACTGATCGACGGGCCTCTCGATATCTATTCAATCAGTATAAAACCCCCACAGAACCCCACTACGCTTCACCACGCCTATCATCGGCCTCCAATCCAATCCTTTCTGATACAACCCCACTATCAGACCTATCAAGTCTTACTCATCCGCGTGCCTGCCTACTCATACCTGAGCCTTTTTACTGTGAGCCATCCAACAACAAGTTCCCTCCCGTGTATTTTATACACCAATTGATGATACACAGAGGTTAACACGCATCAAAATGGCCGAGAAGATATCAGATGCAGAACTCCAAGAGATCTACGCGTTTGCGTTGGACTTGGGGAGGAGAGCGGGCAAAATGTTGATGGACGGGGTAGAGAAGAGATGTGAAGGGGATGAGGGGGGAAAGGAAGAAGAAAAAATGAATGCGGTGGACATTGTTACACAGACCGATTTGGGTATGTCTTGGAGTCTTTTCCGCTGGGTATTGAGGGAAGAAGATTCGTCTATCTGACGCGTCAGGATGGCAGGATTAAAAAGAGATATACTGATCACGTGAAATGGATAGATGTTGAAGCATTTGTTAAGCATGAGATATTAAGTCGATATCCTTCACATAAGTATATACTGTCCCCTTTATTCATAAAACACTAGCTCACAATCCCCAGATTCATCGGAGAAGAAACCTATTCCTCTGGCTCCTCCAAACAATACCTCGTTGATGACGCCCCAACTTGGATTGTTGACCCTCTCGACGGAACAGTGAATTACACACATTTATTCCCTATGTTCTGTATCTCCATCGCCTTTTGTATCAACGGCATTCCCATCATTGGAGTCATCTACGCTCCAATTCTCGATGTCTCATATTCTGCTTTAGCCGGACACGGCGCATGGGAAAACGATCATGTGGGATCTAGTGATGAGAGTCCATCGGAGGGCTCTAGTTTCGGCTCCGGAAGTTTGAAGAGAAAGAGGAAGCTACCATATGTAAAAGGAAAGCCTCTAGGGCCAGAGGCGCCGAAGGGTTGTACGTTTAGTTGTGAGTGGGGGAAGGATAGGAGGGACATCGAGGGAGGAAATTTGAGAAAGAAGATTAACAGCTTTGTAAATCTGGCTACTGAGATCGGGGGTAGAGGTGGAAAAGGAGGGATGGTTCATGGGGTTAGGAGTTTGGGGAGGTGAGTCATTTCTTCCCATCTTTATCTCTTATAACATGAGAGGACGAGTGATCAAAATACTGACCCTCCTGTGACTTGTAGTGCCACGATGGATTTAGCATACACAGCAACTGGGGCTTTCGATATTTGGTGGGAAGGCGGTTGTTGGGAATGGTTCGTTTATTAATTCGATCATATATCTACGTTCTGCATCGACTAACACACACCACAGGGACGTAGCAGCAGGAATTTGCATTCTCCGCGAAGCCGGCGGTTTAATAACCACCGCAAATCCTCCTGCCAACCCTGAGACCGATCCTATCCAAGAAGTTAGATTGGGTAGTCGATTGTACCTAGCTATTAGGTATGTTCACTCTCCCATTTCCCTCCGAGCAATCCAACTCCATGCATCCTGTATTTCATGAATTCAGTCGGAAGAATTTTAATACTAACAGCTTTCGTCTAGACCAGCAGGCGATACGCCCACCGAAACAGGAAGACAACAACAAGAGCGTGTAGTGAGAGAAGTATGGAAGAGGGTGGAGGCATTAGACTATTCCCGTCCTGGAGCTTAGTGGAAGGGTAGTATTGCGTGTACAGAAGTCAGATGAGGTATGGCACTACACAATGTTGTAAATAAGCAACTATATACTGTAGAACGTAGTTAGATTTACATGCATGTACACTGATGACTCGACTTCGATGCTCTCTCAACAATGATTTATATGTTGCAATCAGATTTGTATGGATGTTTTTATTTTGTGACATTTCTCATGAATCCTCACATATATCTATCTACCAAATCCATACTACCCCTCTAGTTCCATCTGATCGCCAACGCAATATTAGTTGCACACAAATAGCCATATGTTCGAAATAAATTCAGCCTTTTATCGATCATGTTTCAATAAAGCACCTTCAAGTATCGTCTCTCCATATCAGTCACAAAAGTAACTATAGATATATCAAGGTTGTGTTTAATCTACCAACGCTCCGTTAAGGACATCTTTCTAAAGGAAAGGTATGCCCCTGCGACCACTATAGATCGCATCGCTGGGTGTCTATCAAGGGATAGAGGGAATAAGGAAAACGATAATACAAAAGATATAGGGAAGCTTGGATGAAAAGTTGGAAACATTCCCGTGTAGGTTAAGTATCAACACTCCAGAATTAACGCAAGAGACGAAAATCGAGACAAAAGAAGAGGAAACAAAAGAGATATACTTAGGATGATAATATCAAAATGTATCACTGCACCTGAAGGACTCAAGGACGAGACGATGGAGAACACCTGGTTCTATGAATTTGCGCCGCCATTAATTTTCTTTCCAAGAAAATGCAATTCCGTTCCGTTTGCTAATCAGCAATTTATTCAGTCATAATCCTTTCCGTCTTTCCGCTACCGTACGCCACGCTATGGGTATAAATCTTCGAATATAGCAAATTGCAGATTGATTTTGACATTAATCATACGATCGTAAACCAGAAATCTAATCGCTAGAATGTGTAAAAAGAGCAGAAATAGATTCTCCATAATGATTCCTTCTAATCGCCTCGGAGAGCAGCTTTGATAAATCTAAGATTTGCAACTTCTTTGCAACTTTTGCTTTCTCTGGCGGGATAGGGAATGAGTTTGTAACGACAATGGTGTCGATACAGTCACAGTTTTGGAGTTCCTCAAGGGCATCTCCTCCAAAGAGGCCGTGCGTAGCAATACAATAGACCTTTTTGGCACCACCACGTTTGACGACTGTTTCAGCTGCGGCGATCCAGCTGCCAGCTTTATCAATCATATCATCAACGATGAAGACGGTACGATTTCGAACATCTCCTACTAATGTAATCATCTGTTCGAGACCTGGGTCTTTAAAGCCTTCTTCTTCCTCATCTGATGCATCACCAGCAGCGTCTGCTGTTCCGCCGAGTGCGTGCGGCTCAGGATTGAAGATTGAAGATGCCATAGAAATCGACATGGGATCATCTTCAGGACGTTCAAGAATTAATGAAGATGACATCGCGGATTGTGTAGGCGAAGGATAGTCATCTGAGACGATGTGACCTTGAACTAATCGACCATGGGTGACCTCTCGAGCACGCTCATCAGTATATTGTGCTTCTATCGCTTCATCGACGGGTGTAGATCTTGGTGCGGGGGTAGTGTGTGCTCGTATCAAAGGCGATGATGCTCCAACAGAATTTCGATGCCCAGATCTGATGGCCGATGGCGCATTGTGCAAACGTTGTGGTGGAGAGGGATGGCTGTCTTGACGGGCTCTTGTCTGATGTGAGACCGAATCACCGTCCAGCAACATTGAAGAGGTAGGGTCTGCTTCTCCGTCATGTTTTGGCTCTTCTGCCGTCTCTTCTTCCACTGGAGAGGATGCACCAATATGTAACTTATTGATATCGGCATGCAAATCTTCGCCTGTAGAGTTTTCAATTTGGTTCATGATCATGCTCATTGACATATTCGCGGGGGTTCGTCTTCTGTCTGTTGTGACCATTCCGAAATTGAGTTTCAAAGCATCTGCGAGAGATGTTACTCTTTTGGTGCCACCAGCATTCTTGGAAACGCAAACAGCCTCATTCCACTCCTGCACATTGCGCCGAATCCAACGTGCAATCAATGGTTCCGCGTGAAGATTATCGACGGGACATTTGAAGAAGCCCTGCATTTGTGAAGCGTGGAGATCGACGGTAATGACATGATTGATTCCGGCAACATGTAGAAGATTTGCGAGCATACGAGCAGTGATAGCTCCTCGGTGTGACTTCTTTTTTGACTGTCTACTGTATGGGAAGTATGGCAGAACAGCTGTAAAAGTTAGCAATGAAGTCTTGCGATGGCAAGAAATAGAATTCGGCGCACGAACCTGTAATTTTGTTCGCGGATCCTCCTTTGCAAGCAGATATCATGATCAAAAGCTCCATGATACTATCATTTATCTTAGAACTACCCGATTGAACGACGAATACATCCTTCTCTCGAATGCTCGTCATGATCTTGACGCTCGTCTCCCCCTAGAATTTATTAGCTGAATGGCTTGCTTCTCTGGGAGTTGAGAAACAGTACATTTGCGAACTGAGTAAGCTCGACTGGGGCCGAAGCCATTCCCAAGTTCGTACATATTTGATCTGTGAGCTTTGGGCATGAGCTGCCGGCGAAGATGAGTGTATTGCGCATCTTGGTTGATGTTTTTTGGGGGGGTTGGAGATGCTTTTTCAATGTCAAGAAGAAAAGAAAAAGTTTTGGCGAGAGATCCAGGATATGTAGTGGGGTTGATTGCGCTAGCGGGGGTTTGGGCTGAAATTTGGGGAATCAATCAATGACAATGAAATCAAATGTTCATCATCCCTTCACCAAAATTTATCATTTCTTCACGCAAACCTCACTCTGAACAGGTATCACTCCACTCATTGCAAACATCTTGAGCCAGGTCTATCAATCAATTAATACAAACAAACATCACAAATGTACAAACATCGTTGTCGCCATTAAAGCAATGGGAATTCCACATCTAATAACATTCTTACGTCCTTATGCATCTCTCGACTCGTTAAAGGGCAAAGATATTGTGATTGATGGTCCAGGTTTGGCATATCATATCTATCATATATGTTTAGGTACCAAAAAGTCTGCGGGAAACTACTTTGAAGCAAATCCATCGTATAAAGAGCTCGGAGATACTGTACTGGCATGGCTGGATGGCCTAGACAGGAGCGATGCTGCTGTGTGAGTTCTACGGGATAATAGGCTTCTCTTCATTGTGTTGACTTGTAGCAGAAAAAGGATATACTTTGATGGATACCTACCTCCAGCCAAACTAGATGTTCGTTACCAAAGGCTTAATCGAAATACACAGCAACTGGAGAAATATCACAAAGAATATGCGTCTGGTTTGAGGTACCGAATGTCAGCGACAAGCCGAACTATACCTACATCATTTCCTTTCGCATTTTCCCCCCAGCGTCCCAACTTCACAAAGCTTCCAGCATCATCCTTTCTCGTACCTGCAATAATTGAAGCTTTACAAAACTCTAACAAATACAAGCATCTTGTCACGATTGTTCCTGGGGAAGCAGATACATATTGTGCCAGCTATGTTAGCCGATATGGTGGAATCATTCTCACTGGCGATTCCGACCTTCTCGTTCATGAAATTGGCACCGACAGTTCTGTGAGCTTCTTCCAAGATGTTGAAGTTTCATCCAAGGCCGATTCATGGATGCTACAGTCCCAAATATTCCATGCTGGATCCATCATCAAGCGATTAGGCCTTCCCCCTTCATATGGTATTCGTGCTCTTGCTTTTGAGATTTTCATGGATTTTCATGGTAGCTTTTCGAAGTTACTGAAACAAGCAATTGCGTTAACCGCCATCAATCAGCACAAAAAAATGTATGAAGACTTTGTCAGGGAGTATTTGCCAGTGGATATTGATGTAGCCACTCTCAGTTCGGAACTACTCAAACCTTCTGTAGTGAAGACTGCTCTGCAAGTTCTTGATCCTCGTATTTGTGAGTATGTTCTTCAGTTTCCTTATTTCATGAAATGTCTTGGCCTTTTCCAATCTTCAAGCGGCTCCCAGGATGGTCCAAACAACATCAACATTTTTCTTCCATTTCTCATTGATTCTCCGTCTCGAACCAATGCTTGGGAGATGTCCACATCCATCCGACAGCTGGCATATGGTTGCATCAATCTAGTACTTCCAGTCGAAGAGAGGAGGACCTCCATTTTTGAGAATAAACGACAAGCCAATGCTTCGCGTGGGAGGGAGTGGGAAATTCCAGGTGCTTCAGACATTCCAGAGGCTTGCACTGGAGTTCTAAACCTCCTTCGCGAGTCACGGTGCAAGGTCAGGGGACATAGCATTGCTGACCACTGGACCTCAATCTCATTTACACAAGATGCCCAGTGGTCGGAGTCGATGGACAAAGCAAGCCTGGGCAGGAAGGTTCTGGCTGGACTCCAGGTATCAGACCCAGATAACACTATCCGTAAGACAAGTGAGTGGGATTGGGATATGATACATGTCATAGCCCAAATCCAAGGATCTCATTACTCTTTCAGAATTTTGAAGCAGATGATAACCTTTTTGACCCTGATTGGTGGCCGTAACTCAGTCCCTTTACCACTGTTGCAACTACATGATACGCTTCAAGACCTGCCATGTCTTAGTGATCTCAATGGGTTCGAAAAAATGGACTCCATCTTAATGGCGATGAAAGAAACGATTCTTGTAGATTTGAGTCAAACGATTGGATTATCTACTGCCACTTCTGCGGGAGCACCAAAGCAAAAAAAGAAACGGAAGCGGGACAACTCGCATCGAACTGGTACAGCAAACAAAAAGCCAACAAATCCATTCGACATATTGGGTACTGATTGGTAATATGATCGTCTTGACAGCCTTTACTTCAAGTATGATACTCGGTATTGAATTGAATCAGCTGCATTGATGATTATATGATTGTCCGCAAGATCTTGTTCATGTCATGTAGATAGACACTTTATCCTGCATTTCATAACAGACACAGGCGATAATCATATAGACTCCATGCCTTGTTCAAGAATAAATAGATACAAACCACCACTCATGAGAAAGCTCCTAACTATCTATGGATCAAAACCATTGGATAAAACGACTTATGTTTTGGCACTTGATGGTCTTACAACTTTTCATGTCTTCCTAGTAGACTTTATAGCAGCCTCAGTAGTCTCACTACCATGGTTACAGATGAAGACATTTTGGACTCTAGAGTGGGACTTTGAGTCCTGAGAGAGTTGAAAGAGAAAAGAAACAAGAGATTATGGATGGATGGGCTGTATAGATTCAGGGCAAATGACCCGAAGCTTCGTGAGTGAATCTTGAGTGAATCTTGAGTCTATCTTGAGTCTATCTTGAGTCTATCTTGAGTCTACCTTGAGTCTTTGTATATCTAGCGGATTCTGTGTATTGCAATAATAGCAGACAAAGACAGAGTCTATTCTATTACATGCTTATTGCTCATAACAAATTCAATATTCAGAAGTCAGGTCTGTCAGAACCAGTTAATATATATATATATAATCAAGTGTATACCAGTATGAAGCAGACTAGTTTTCACAATTTGTACATTCTATTCATATAAACACTTTCTGGATAGTGAATCTTTATCTCATTTTATTTCTTTACCCATTCACCCTTTCCTTTCTAAGCCGCAGCACCAGGTTTAGTTCATCACGGGATAGGAAGGAGAAACTCAATAAGAAAGTGAATATTATGTCCATTTCGGACCACACTGGCCTCATTTCTTCCGAGTCCCGACCCCCGACTTCCCACAACAACCAATTTACCAATTTACCAATCCGGTTTATTGTTTATTTATTCTCTTCCACAACCAACTCTACTTTCAACCTCGACTTTCAATCTCGACTTTTGGTAACAACTACAATCATGGATACAATCATGGTAGATACAAACGATTCTGCTAAACAGCGCTTTCATCACACAAGTATTTTGGACGAAGCTGCAGCTGCTCCAAAAACTGCTATCAACTTTAAAGAAATCGTTGAAATTTCTTCAGATGATGGATCTTCTGAAGAATCTAGTAATGGCGATAATGATCAGGAGAGTGTTGACAGGCAACTTATCAATTATGCAAAGGTTTGTGTTGTTTGACCAATTTCTATTCAATGGCAGAGCGCCTTTTGTTAATCATAAATGTTACAGCAATCTGGTAAAGCAGATAACCTGACGCCTGTTGAAGATAGACGGGCGATACGATCAAACCCAAGAGTTCAAGGGGGGAAGATTTCAAAGACGACCAAGGATAAAACAACTGTCCAAAAGGTCGTTCTCTGTCGCCCAGATTCGTCTGTTGTACCAACTAGACCAGATCAACTTCATCTCCCAAACCCTCAAGGCAAAGACGCTAAATCAGGTCGAGGCCAAATACCTGAATACCATGGATCAAGAGGATTGAAAAGAGCGCGATATTCTAACAGAAGTTTACGTTCGAAGGGTACGAATTTATTGGCCCATGGTTCGAAATCTGTTTGTATAAAGCTAATCTGAACGGTTTCATTCTAGTCGTTCCAAAACACAGAATCAACCCTCATGGTTACTATTCGCAAAAGTCGAATCTCCCTTATTTGCCCTTCGTACTTCAAATAACAGTACTTCGATCTTTGCAAACTGCATTAGAGTCTATGTGCTATCGGTTTGTACAAAAGTGGCTTCCCGACATGCTGAATGCAAACACATGGGAATGTCCCGAAAATGTGGAGTTGAACTTGTGGTGGGGCGCAATAAATGAGTGTGAGATACCAGTCGAAGCCATCGGTCGTCAAGCACGTAATTCTCTTGGTTCCCTCTTCGCACGGGTGACTGGGATACGCCATCTTGCGGTACATAGACTTACACGGGTCGCAATCGATAGTATCAGGGCAATGATTGAAGATGCTCTGGAAATCGCACACATATTTCGAGACGAAGTTTTCGTTCCAGAGTTCGAACTTTGGAAAGAGAAGCTCACTTATTGTTTGGAGGTTGACCGGAAGGCATCTGGTAAGCCAATCATAGTTCGTAGACTCGATGCTATCAGCACTATGAAAGAGTACAATGCGAGTAGTCAGGATAAGCTCAATAAAGAGATATTCGCGCTAAAGGCCGAACTTCTGGAAAAAGAACAAAAGGCTGAGCGACTACACCAAGAGTACAACTCCCTTGTGCGAAGCGAAACCGATACCATAGAACTTGCTAGCAATGGCGGTGAGCTCAGCAATGAGGAAACTAAGCATCTTGGAGATTTCAAAGCACTTGAAGAATGCTTTACGCTGAAATTCGACAGGAAAGCACCTAATCCTGAGCCCGCAGAAAACTTCTCAGGTCACCTCATTATGTTGTCAGAAGTCGGTATGCGTGGAAATAGTAGGGTAGATACAAATAGGCCCATAAACGGCCAGTCTAGTATCCATAATCCCACTGTCTCTCACGGAACTGGTATCAACGGTCTGCCGTCGAAACCTGAAACTATAGCTAGGAATGCTTATGGTACCCCGATGGACATAACTGACAAGTCTGGTTCAGGCCAAAGAACTGCCAGGCGTCCAGTCTCTACATCGCATACCGGACAGCGACTTACTGCTACAGCGGTCGTTGTTGATCTTACGGAAGATGATGATGCTATCATGATTGGGTAGTGTTTATTTTGGTGTATATTTTGTTGTGGGGGTTTAATAATGAAGCATATGATGAGGAGGTTGGAGAGTGCGCTGTGACCTTAGGTTATTAATGTCAAGTCGAGGTTATGTTACGTAGCGATGCTGGACTCGGAATACAAACACATGAATTACAATTTCGCTCTACATTCGGCGAGCATTCAAGCCTTAAAATGGAAAACAGTTTCGGCCATGTGAGATAGCTCTTGGAATGCGTGCTTGGAATGCTTTGATTGAGATTTGTTGTAGCGATATATTCTAGTCCGTCTGCGGAGTCCAGGACCTTGCTGACTAATGTGGAATGGCTTCTTCATTGTCACATGATTCCATTCCTTACAAAGACTTTATTCAAATGGGTGAGATCCTTCCATTCAGAAGTCACAGTGAATACTGCTAACTTCATACAAGGCTGATTTCATATACACTACTCATTTCAGATAATCGAATTATGGCCGATTCATTAAACTGGAGGGTTCGCGCCCCAGCAGATATAAGCTCTGAATCTAGACCAACAAACTGGTCCAACCAAACACCTAGGGATGATCACCGTCAAAGGCAACCTATCGTGCCTCTCGCAGAACGAAGCCGGGCCGAGGACGTGAAATTCCACAGGCCAGAACGGCAGAACGAAGAGTCGCCTGAAACTCTTCAGGCCATTGCAGAAGGTCGTCGTGTTTACTTGGGGAACTTGATTTATACCACTACGCCAGATGCCATAGATGCATTTCTTACCAGGAACGGCATAGCTTCTATCAATAATGTACATATATCTATTGATCCTTTCACGGGCCGCTGTCCGGGGTATTGCTTTATCGAGTTTGCAGAGAAGGAGGTAGCAGATAAGGCTATGCAAACTTTGGAGGGCCTTACAATATCGGGTCGTCCGGTTAAATGTCGACCTTGTCAACCCAAGGGGAATATTAGACGTGGTGGTCCAGATCAAGGGACAGGTGGTGAGAATAACAATTCTAGCTACAATCGCTGGGGCAACTGGGAATCTAGAGCCAGGGACTCGCAACACGATAGACTTGCGGGACACAGCGGACCAAATGACGCGTTGAGACATTTTCAGGTTTCAAAGGCTAAAGAAGAGGGTAGACAGTTGTATGTTGGTGGATTGCCTAGAATGCTGGATCAGACGGAGAATGAGTTGGAGATTCGATCTATCTTCGACGGCTTCAAAATGTAAGTTTATCTTAGCTATGTTGGATCTGACTACCCGTATTAACATTTTCTAGCGACGGAGTGAGTAAGAGGGTGAGCCCTCGTGAAAATAATCTGGATGATAGACGAAACTTTTGTTTTGTTGATTTTGTCAGCCGCGAAGAAGCTGGAGAGGCTATGCGAGCTATCGATGGTACATCCTACAGAGATGCTCCGTTGAAGATCTCGATGTCAATTACGAAGTCCCAAAGAGATAGAACTAGTGATAGGGGAACGAGAATGGAGAGAAACTCGCGATGGAATTAGATAAACTGTGACAACAGGCATTTGGATACGTAAGTAATTGTGCGAGTCAATCAATCACCAATTCGCCTTTCATGACTTGGATCAACCACGTATACTCTTGTCAAAAGATTGGATCATACAATGTAGCTAGTATCGATAAGTCGAGTAATAGTACCCAAGTTGCATCAAGTTATGTCTTGGATCATTCAACATCCATATGGCGAGGCTTGGAGAGGCTATTGATTTACGTGATTGTAAATATCGGCTGGTTGAGTTTTATCTGTGGTGAACTGTGACTGAAATATGGATTGATTGTATTGTTGAATGTATCAAGGAAGGTATAGTTGCAAGGTTGTATGAAGGACTGGGGAGTTTGAACATCTTCTGCAGTTTCTCTTTTACTTGAGACTTGGAGTTTTCAGTACTTGACGTGGAAGAATTCACGCTAAGGAACTTAACTCTTCGACTTTCTGAAATCTTAATGTTTGATCTGAAATCGAAATAGATGCGAGTGAGAATATATGGCCGATGCTGGGCTCGTCGACTAGATGGATGGACGGATGAGAAGGACAGAAAGATATAATGGAAGGGAACTAATTGGCATTGGAGAAGATTATCAAGAATTTGGGTGTTGAAGAGTGGAACTTTGAGGCGAAACTTTGATGGGAAATGGAGAGGAGGTAGTGTATGAAATCGGGGAGCTTTGAGGAGATATATGATTTATGAATCGATGTCGGAAGGAAACAAAGAGAGAAAACATTTTCGATATGTGAGATCTTGGTATAAATTATATAAATTAATCTTCATGTGTACATACACCTCACTCCTCTCAGATGAATGCTGAATATCACCGAGCAATCAGTAATAACTGACATAGCACCTAAGACTCCAGACACCGCGTGGACTCCAGGAACACTACCCACTCCTACCTTGACCGCAAGCATGCCTCCGTTCCTAGACCTCCACTCACCGTGGTACCATGGAGATTTCCGCTCAAAGACCCATCTTATTCCAGACAATACTCCGTGCTGATTTTGATGATTGTCCCAATATCTCTTAGCCATCTGAATGAATACGAAGTGGCCAGACGATCGTGTTTCTTCTCAATGTTTAGAGAGCTCAGGCGGAGACTTTGACATCGAAGGAAGAGGAGAAGGTACTCGATCGTTTCTCGGTTCTGGGTATGGAAAAGTCGACAAGTATAGGAAGAATGATGAAGTCGCCGTTAACGAAAAGTTCAAAACCACTTCCTGATCTAGTTCTCAACCTTTTCGGTGATCAATATCTCGCACTATAATGCTGAAATATGGCTGTGTGAAACGGAAAAAGCATTACCGAAGATACTGCAAGTACTCCTTTCTATGATGCAAGTTCTACAACGCCCACCTAATTTCAATGGATCGTTTAGTCATTGGGTAAGAACAGGTCTTTTTGTGAAGAGTTTAGAAAATGAAGTATCACTTAAGCCTTCCATGTTTACTTTACTCAGAACTATCATCTTTCAAACACATGCGTACACAGCCAGAGGAAGATATTTGACATATAAAAAATCATCACCTGCTAGATATCGACATCGCGAACGCGTCAGTAAAACAACCCAGATCCAAGTAAATTCACGACTCTATAAGGTTAACATCCAAACGATCCGCTTACCAAGATCTCCCTAATGATATCCAGTTTCTCCATCCCGTGATCTGGGCATCGCTGCACCTCGATTAATAACCACCCTCTTCATTTCACCAATCTGCTTACCGTACCTGAGTAACCCATTTGAAGATTCTTACCAAACGATACCAAATCTCGCCAAGCCATATTGTACATGGTAAATTAGCTTCGATCGACCGTTGTCAATTGCTGACATCTCTCTTAACATTCGTTACTCATCAAGAATTGTGGAGCACCAACAAGCTATTCCCCTATTCCATCCAATCAACTCACACTTTACATGATTGAAAATTCGACTATTCCCGAAACAGAAAATTTTCCGTGCTAGTGCATTTGTAAAAAAATGGTAATTAATCGCATTTTACTCCACACTCGGTTGTAGATGGAGAATATCTGCTTACTCATTCAGAAACTGTTGCATTAAGCTTGAGTGTTTCTGCGCTGAGTAAAGTACATGCATGAATACTCTCCACACGAGTAATGCCCACGGACCAGGTGCCCGGAGGGGAAATATCTCCTTTTGAAGCGAGCTTCTTCATAGTATCGGAGGAAATCCATAGGTAAGTCGAGGTGGTATTTTGCTTGGGGCGTTGATGGTGGTCGTCTGTTTTGGTGTGACGGTGAATTTGCCATCGGTTGTCAGGCTGACGTTGGGTAGAGTTAGGGAAATCGTGGAGACTACTAGAAAATTGTAAATTGTGATGGAAATTGAATCATCTAGATGCACGGCTGGGGGCCCGGTATTCTGATTACTTCCTTGCGAGTGATGAGGTAGGTGGATCTAGATCGGTGAGACATATCGAGAGATTGAGGTACTGTTGTCGCCTCGAGGGCTTTTGGTAGTCAAGAGTTTGTGTATAAGAGGAAGAGAGTTCCCAACGATTTCAATCATCATCCTCATCACTCATCTCATCATCAGACTCACTTCAATACTTTAAAGTTCAATCTATAAAATTCCATCAACAACATGAAATTCTCTTCCTCCATGATCTTGGCCTCTGCCATTGCCGTTGAAGGTACAATATAGACTGTTACTTTCAAATCTTGCAACCAGAACTCGAATGCTAACAACTCATCAGGTTTTACATTTGATCGTCTCAACAAGAGTGATGCCGCTCTTCTTGTCATCGATCACCAAATTGGACTTTCCGAGCTCGTGAGAGATTATGATCCAACTGTCTTCAGACAATCACTCCTCGGTCATGCAGCTCTCGGAAATCTCTTCGATCTTCCAACCATCTTGACCACCTCTGCCGAGCAAGGACCAAACAGCAATCTCCCAGAGGAGATCATTGCCGTGAGTAACTATGAGGTGTCATAATTCCGAATGAGTGCTAATGATGACAGATGCACCCAACTGCCCCTTACATCAAGCGCCAAGGAGAAGTCAATGCATGGGACAACGCTGAGTTCCGTGCCGCTGTTGAAGCCACTGGCAAGAAACAATTGATCATTGGTGGAATCGTCACCGAAGTTTGTGAGTCGACCCCTTACCCGAATTGCATTTCGGAGTTCCATTCTAATGCAAATCAACAGGTACTTCTTTCCTCGCCCTCTCACTTATTGAGGCAGGCTATGATGTTTGGGCCAACACCGAAGCAAGTGGTACTTTCAGTGACAAATTGGCTTCGGATGCCAACCGACGCATGGAGCAAGCTGGTGTTCACCTCATGGGATTGTTTGGAGTTACCATGGATTTGATGAGAGATTGGAGAAACACCCCTGGTGCCGCAGAGGTTCTCCCATACCTTGACAAGTAAGTTAACAGATCACAATTTGCAAGGGAAAAAGCGATGCTAATATTTGTATAGATACTTGGTTCCATACTCCTTGGTTGCCCGTGCTCATGGCTACGCTATTGGAAACGGTACCGTCCAGCCAGGAGAAGCGCAAATCCTCCTTTAGATGGTTTCCCAAAGAAACGAAAAGCGAAAGCTGGATCATTCCTACTGTTCAGACAAACGAACTCTCCCGATGTATATCTTCTTGTTCGCGCAAAGGACATTACAATTGGGCACTTGAACTGAATCAGCTCTGCGATAAATTGTTAGATCTCCTGGTTTTACTCCTAGTCATTAATAAAAGGCGCACTTTTAAGTCATATCAAATCCCTCAGTTCTCGTTTGGGGACAAACTTCTTATGTACACTTCCCTTTTGATCACGATCCCATGCCCATCGCTTGAGAAGATTCGCATCCAATTTATTGTCAAGCATCTGAACAACATAATCTCCAATGATTGGTAAGAATTTCCACCCATGAAAGGAACCTCCCGTGGCAATGTGCAAATTCTGACACCGTGGATGTGTCGAGATTATAAAATCTTGGTCCGGGGTAATTCCATCCCTGATTACCGCATTAGATTTGAGAGCAGGAAAGAGCCTCGATCCAACCTACCAACACATGCGAAAAGAATCGAATTTCAGATCTTCAGCCAGTTCACTGTAAATCCCTTTCATTACTCGATAACATTCCTCCTGGAGCCTTTTGGGAACGTTATGTTGCGCTTGATCGGCTTCATCAGGAGGAGCTGATATCATATGACCTGAGCGTTCATGTAGTGATGTATTTTTGAGAGTGACATCCAGATAGAATTTGAGAATTCCATCAGTAGGAGGGAGTACTGCACCTGCTTGAGATTTAATATCGTTGTTTGACCTTCAATTTAGCTACCACTTACCTAAGACATCCCCGACTGCATGATCGAACACAGGGGTCATTTTGATCCTATCGTACTCGGTCTCACTCAAATTGACATGGCCAGACACAATTGCAGCTGCTATAATCCGATTCTCAGCCAGGAGGTGGTGCATCTGGGGCGCGGAATCTGCCAGCAACTTCGCTGTACCTGCTCCAGTTGATAATATGATCTTGTCTGCGCGAAATGTCCTACCATCTTTCGTCATTACACCAATACAATCCCCATCCACTGTCAAAATAAGATTCTCCACGTCTCCCTTGACAAACTTTACACCATTCGCCATTGCCATCTCGGTCACCTTGCGAACTGCTTTTGTAGCCTCAGCCCATCCACTACCTTCATTGATGAAGACTTCTTTCACACCTCTCCAATCCGTTCCTTTGGATAATCCACCATACAAACTTTTCATTTCATCCGGTCCAACAATCCTAGCTTGATGATCGGAGACGCCCAAATTTTCATAATTATCAATGATTCTTCGTCCAAGACCAGTATCATCAACGATAACAAAGCCAGACTCATGATAGTATGGCTTGTATAATGGATCATTCTTCCACATTTCACGGGCTTTGAGCGCTAACTCGCAATAGAATATATCTTCATAATCGGCACGAACAATCTTATTGTAATCGTGAGAAGCAGCAAGCGAACATGGAAAGGAGGTTGAACGATCCAAAAGGGTTATGGATGACGAGGGGTGTGCAAGTGAGAGATGATAAGCAGTTGATGTACCAAAGACTCCTGAGCCCACTATAAGATAAGAAGTATCGATAGCGGTTTGAGAGGCCATCATGAGCGTTGTGATGCGAAGTATATGCAACTTGTCAACCGAAGCAATAAGGAGCGATATAAGCACCGATAATCATTTGAAATGAGAATACTATGAAATCTTTTCACAAATATGTAGTTACCTGATGTGAGATGTTTGTCTCTCAACATATTACGAATGATTCGTTTTGGACAATAGGATGAGTTCAAGCACGATTGCTTCCCCTCACCTGACCAACATAAATGGGATGATGCTGATTAGGTAATAATCGATCAATTATATCAGGCATGAATTAATTCTGGTGAGGCACTCACGTGGCACTCAAGACTAGACATTTTGGCGGGGAAAATCCTTATCTTAGCTCCGGCAACCTCCGCTAATATTTTTGAACATTTTCAATTTTATCAATTGATTTCGCAGAAAGAAATTCCGTCCGTCACCAAAATTTCACAAAATCTCCCCAAAACACAAAATGCCCAAAGCAATGAGTCCAAAAGAACTCGCCAGAAACGGAAGAAGGCATAATCCTCTTGAAGCAGATTTGACAGCCAGTGGTCCACTCAAAACTAAATCCGGCAAGAGAAAGTCTAGAAATGAGGATGAAGAAGAAAAGTTCGTGGATTCGAAATCTTCGCGGAGGATTTTAAAGATAGGTCAAGAACTTGCCGATGAAGACGAAGCCGAAACTCAAGCAGCAAAGCCAAATGCAGCCTTTAATTTTGATTCAAGATTTGAGAATGAGGATGAGGAAGACGAGCCAGAATTTGGAGAGGAGGATGGAGAAGAATGGGGAGATGATGATGAGGTTCCAGAACTAGTCGAATTGGCGCCAGAAGACCGCGATACGTTTGGAAAATTCTTCCCAGAGAATGGCGAGGATGATTTAGACCAAAAGCTAAAGGAAGTTGGTTGGGGAGGGGAGAATGACGAAAATCAAGAGGGACAAGGCACAGATCTGACCGCATTAATTCTAGAGAGAATCGCTCAGTTTGAAGCAAAACAATCGGGACAACCTGGAGGTGGACGTGCTGCACCCGAAGATGATGGATTCTTCGTTCATCCTAAGGTTTTGGAAGTTTATACAAAGTGAGGACTACCTTCGCCTTTATCCCGCTCAAGTACTAACAAGACTACAGAATTGGTTTGATATTATCGCGATACAAGTCAGGAAAATTGCCGAAACCCTTTAAGATTCTACCTACCGTACCAAATTGGGAAGATATTCTCGTAATCACCAGGCCGGACAAGTGGACACCAAATGCTTGTTACGAAGCAACAAGAATATTCGTCTCAAGGACACCAATTATCGCACAAAGATTCGTGGAAATGGTCCTACTCGAAAAGGTCCGGGAGGATATTTTCGAAACCAATCACTTGAATGTTCATCTTTTCAAAGCCTTGAAGAAGGCACTTTACAAGCCAGCCGCCTTTTTCAAGGGATTCCTTTTCCCATTGATCGGAAGCGGTACCTGCACACTACGTGAAGCAAGAATTATATCAGGCGTCCTTGTGCGAGTTTCGATCCCAGTCCTACATTCCGCCGCTGCCATCAAAGGACTTTGCGATATTGCAGCTCAAGAATCATCAGCCGGGACCGAAGGTGGTGGAGCCACAAACATTTTTATCAAGGCTTTGCTTGACAAGAAATACGCACTTCCATACCAAGTCATTGATGCGTTGGTTTTCCATTTCCTACGATTTAGAAGTGTCGACCCAGCCGGTGTTCGACCTGAAGACCTTGGATCCGGAATGGAAGGTGTAACCAGCTCTAAAGATGCGAAACTACCAGTCATTTGGCATCAATGTCTTTTGGCATTTGCACAAAGATATAGAAATGATATCACAGAAGATCAGAGAGAGTCGCTATTAGATTTGATTAATGTCAAGGGACATTCACAGATCGGTCCTGAGGTTAGAAGGGAATTGCTAGCAGGACGTGGTCGTGGTGTAGTTATTGAAGAAGCAGGACCAGCTGTCGATGGTGATGATACTATGATGATAGACTAATTTGTTAAGGAATTAAAAAGGAATAAAAAGGACAATACCAATGACCCATGACCTCGTGAGCTATGAACCATTCTCATTTTTAGGATAAGAGACTTGTGCTTTACTTTATTTTCAAATACTGAATTATGAAGGAAAAGCCGCTTCGTATGACAATCCATAGACAGCTTCCAGGTTTAGCAGGCAACCCAAAAAAAAATGCACAGCCACAACGGTTCAGCTGGTCATCTTCAAAATCACGTACAACCGCAAGATAATATCCAAAACATTCTTTGGTGGCTTAAATGTTCAACTATCTTTTCGCATACACATAGCAAGTGCAATTGTAATTGCTTGATAGTATGTTCATATCTAGTCTTTAAGCATTACTAGACACCACTAAATACAAACCCCACAATGTCTCACGAAAAATCATCTCCATCAACCTCCCACCAGACTCCCGGATCATTCGAACCCATCAATCCTACATCCGAAGCCGGTCCCTCATCCTCCCACCAAAACCACATCGATACATTGTCCGACTCCAATCTCCCCCATCACAACCACAATGACGACTCCACTCCCCCCGCCTATTCCGCCGCCCTCTCTCCTCCCGTGCCCCTCCGCTCCAACCCCCAGCTCCGCTCCCCAGGCATCCCAAATCTATCATATAATCTGTATCTCCCTCCTTCATTCACGCTTTCGAGTGACAAAACAACTATCACTTCTTCCTCGGCGCATCTATCTAATCCTGAGACTCTCCTCCCCCTGATCACTTCTCTGTGTACTATTCCTCCTAAACCTATATTGAGAATAGTGGGCCAGCGAATGCATGCCCCAGCCCCGGATTTTGATCTTAGGATTAATCTGATGAGTTTGATTGTTGGGGAAGGAGAGCGGAAGATGAACTATATGAAAATTCTAGGGAAAGGCGAACTGGGATGGAGAGGGGGTGTGAGAGAGGCGACAGAGCCTGATTATGGGGGGAAGGGAGGGAAGGGGCTGGAGGGATGGGTTAGGGCATTCTGTGGAGATGAAGCGGGTGTGAAGGAGTATGTTTTCCCGTCGTTACAATTACTGTGCTTCTCTTTTGCGAATTAATCATTAACTGGATCTACGTAGATTCATACTAACACGTCAAATCCCCAATCTCTCAACTACGCATCTCCAAGGTCTTATCCTTGCCCTTATAGCTCAGACAGGATATCCAGGACACACCACCATCAGCTTCCCAATCACGCATTCGAAAGTTGTGGTAAGACCGCCAGACAGAGTGAACTCATTTTTTAGTAGCGTGGCGAAGGTTTTTATGGGGACGAAGAGATATGAGGTTGTTAGTAGTGTGTGGCCGTTTGCAGATGTAGGGAGAGGGATCGAGGGAAGGAGGTGTATAGTCATGGGGGAGGAAGAGTGGTTTGATGAGTGAGTTTAGTTTTTATTCCATTTGGAGTGCTAGATTTTCGATATGCTAATTAAGCGTTTTGCTAGGTGGAAAAATGTTATTGGGAGGGCGGTGGTAAAAGGGAAGAAAGGATGGGTAACAAGTGAGGATCGATTGGAGTGGTTAATGGAGGGACAGGGGAATATTGAGCAATGGAGATGGAATGGGCAAGGCTATTGATGATAGGTAATTCTTCGAGTTTGAATAAAGACTTCGCTTGTGCGTGTAGAATTTCAGGTTAGAAAATGAATGAATTGTGTTGGGGCAGGTTCCAGCATCGAGACTTGTAAGCTGATGATAATGGTAACTTCAACCATATCGAAGGTTCAATAGATCATTGTAATTGTATTTCGCTCGCAGGTAAACTAGTATTGATCAGCGCTTGTCCTTCCGATTCCAAACGAATTCTAGTTTCTCTCCCTTCACGCTCGAATTGAACCACTCAAAAATCTCAACCTTCTCCTGACAAACCCTCGCACCCCTCAAAACATCACTTTCTACCACTTTCTCCACCGCCATGTAAAGTTCCACCGTAGCAAGATTCCTCGCAATACACGCTCTACTACCTGCACCAAAAGCAAACCAATATTTATTCGCTTCCGGGGTGATGTTCCCTTCCAGCCATCTTTCAGGCTGAAATTCGTGGGGATTTGGAAAGATATCTGGATTAAAGTGAAGCTCATAGGCGGAACAGCCTACGATAGATCCAGCGGGAAAGTAGACGGATTTGAATGTCCATCCACCGCTAGGGACAACGTGAGGTAGACGAGTTGGATTTGCCATGCTGATGCGTAGCCCTTCTTTTACGACAGCGGAGAGGTAGGGAAGAGCTTGAATTTCTTGTTTGATGGGAAGATTTGCATTTTCCATGATTTCAGTCCGGAGGATTTCATACCTTCAAGATTGTAAATAACTCTTCCGCGAAGAACACTAAGAGGATATTGACTTACTTTTCCGGACACAACACTAAATATCGAAAGATAGTTGCCATATTCATACCTGTAGAATCCGTTCCCGCAAACATCAAATCCTTGCATGAAGACTTCACTTCAGACTTGCTGAAACCCATATTGAGTAATCGACCGGGATAATTCTTACTTTCTTTGGGTGTAGATTCCACAAGATTATCCACAAATTGGTCCACCAATGTTATGGAATTTTCAGTATGTGAATCCATCGTGAATTTTTCCATAAACCATGATAACCAAATAAAGACTGTATTGGGCAAATAGAAGAACCTGCCCACAGCTACAAACGCATCCACAAATGCCGAAGCCGAAAGTCTTTCTCCTTTCTCAGAAGTTCCATTATAATTTTCCGAAAACAAATGCGTAGAAATAGCATCTAGCGCCAAACTCCTCGCCAGATTCAAGTAATTGACTGGTTCCCCTCCTTCAGCATCCTCCTTCATTCTCCTCACCATATTTTCCACACATCCATACAACGCAGCCTCATTATCCCTAATGCTTTTCGTCGAAAACAAGGGCATAACCGCCTTTGCCCTCGGAGCCCTAAACTCCGCATCTGTAGTCGAGAATATCGTCTTATGACCATCGACATCAAAATTGGCATAACACGGAGCTTTTGGGAATCCGCCCTTAGATATATAGATAGGGGTTATGGCATCTGCATCTGCGATGTCGATTTCGGATGGAGAGACGCGGACAATGGGACCATATCGGCTGTGGAGTCTGTGGATGCAGCTTGCTTCGTCGCCAATGTAGGCGTGGTAGTGGAGCCAGAAGGATGTGAGCTTGGGGAGGAGTGGACCGGGAATGTGGGAGAGAGGGTGCAGGGTGCAGCGATAGGTGCAGCGGAGGAGGAGGGATAGGGTTGTAATTGTTATTAGAGCTAGGAATGGGTCTGTGGCTAAGACCTGCTCGAGAAAAGCCATGGCGAGTATGAGTTGAAGAAAAAAGGTCAATTGAGTAAAGTAGGGTCTGCGGGGTTTAAGTAGGGAGGACGAAAGTTGTGTGACTGATATCGATAACAATCGAGGTGAGTTCATGGATACTTCGATGACTCAATAATTGATATGACTGAATGTGCCCACCAATGAAATAGTAGCCATTTGTGCCGCGATAGATAATACTATCTAGGAAGTCCAACCCATCTTTCTGCACTTCATGCATGAAGTTATCAATACATACCTACACATGTGGTATTTCAGGTACTCTGTGCCCAGTGGGGTGAGGGGTAATAAGGTCCGGAATGGATAACAAAATGTTATCGTTACTCTCATAGTAATACTCGGCTTGGAATGGACATCACATTTCTCTAGAATTTGTTGATTTGCGTCCAAAGGTGTGGTTTCCCTTCATATATTGTCATGGCATCAATCGCATAATTATTATATTGCTTTGTTTTGAGCGTGAACGCATGTTGGGGTCTCTTTAAGGTTTGGCGCTGTGGTTCCAAGACGCGCATGCTGACAAATAAGGTTACCCTGAGCTTCATTTTTCATGGCAATCAGAAAGATTTCGACTTAAGTCCTTCCTATTTTGCTATCAACAGCTCGGTCGTGGTGAAGACAACACAGGTGCTATTACTGGAAAATCTGGATTCAAATTATCCAAATTAAGCTCATCATTTCAACAAAGGGACGATAAGTTCAGCATCAAAATAGCTATTGTTTACATGAAAGCTTCATCAAATTAGCGGTAATAAAATGTATGAAACTGCCTCCTACGTGGTTTCTTTGTGCTTGGGTTGCCGGATATGATGCTTTCTAACAGAGACGATCATCATATGGCCATCAACCAAAATTACAGCCCCAATATCCCCAAATAGAAGTTGTTTCCATCACTTTCTTACCTCCCGAACCAGAATATTTACCACTAAAAATTCGTGGCCCATCCTTTCCTTTGAGGATCTCTCTCTACCCCTTCATTGTTCGCTTGCTTGCTTCGAACATTTGAAGCTGTACCTGCAAAACACTACCCGAAGCTCCAGATGAACATTTGAAACATTCACTTTTTTTGAGCTGCGTTTATGTACTCTTGAAGCTCATCTCGCTCATCCAGTGCCGACTGCTCTTCTTCATCTGACGCCGTCGGGTCCCTTGTTAACCAGAGAAGTGCTTTTCTCGCTCCCCGCGCATATTCAATCAATTTACTTTTATGGAGACTCGTACATTTCGTTAGCAGCATGAAAAGTTCTGCTCTCAATGCTGGTTTCAGAGCAGCTCCAAGGTCATCATGGAGCAACTGATTACACAATGGCTCGAATGAAGTGACGTCCGCATATGTCAGGGGCGCTCGAGCTCTTTGTAATTTTGCTTCAAAGACGGCTTTGTTCTTTTGTGCACTCGACGCATTGTCCGCAACAACATTCGCGTAATCGCATTCAGGAGAGAGTTTTCTGCGACTGGCCCAGTAGGAATCGATGCTATTCTTATAGTACCTTTGCAAATTCCTATCATTTTCTCCTTCTATGAATCTAAGTGATTCGATAAGCTCCAATAGATTTGCTCCGAAATTTTTGAGATTCATACGTTGATTGGTTTCTTCTTCATGGTACCTGTCGCTATATAAACTGGACTTAGTGGCTGTTTCCCAGACGACAAGTCTGTGAATGCAAATGTCGAAATTGTGTAGGCACGCATCCGTGGCTTCAGTGAGTTTGCTCAAGGATCCAGTCCATTTATCAAGCCATTTCTCAAAACCATTCTCACAACCTGCTTCGTCACACTCTGGCTCTGGCGGCTCTTCAAAGTATGCAAATAACCACGCGTAATCCATGAGTGTTTTGGATTGTTGATGCATAGTTGCATTGATTTCATGAAATGAGTCGCGAAATCTTTCAAGACGACATTGAAGAATTTTGGCTTTGTCCATTCTCCCATCTTGATTTAATAAGAGATATTCTCCGTAAGTACGTTTATTCGGTTTCGAAAACCCGTGCAGGGTGGGGGTAATGACTGACACTGGCGATAGATATCCGTTGAAATTAGACGGAAGAACAACTTCGTATTGGTAATCAATATCTTGAGCATAATCATCTTCGATGGTAATTGCATGTGCATAGCCTATTGAATTTACAGGGTGAATTAACCCATACTTTTTGGTATATAGCGACCAGAAGTCCTCTGATCGAAACTGGGTGTGCATATATATAGGCAGGGGAGATGCCCATGTTAAACCCAAGGGCAGTACAAGTTGAGGTGCATCACCATGCCTTGCTGCGTCGTATTCTGGCCATGGATCTAGAGTGCTTCCTAAACCAGGCCCATCCGTTATTTTATTGTACATGATTTTAGAGTGTGTGCCTCCAAACATCTGAAGTATATCTGATTAGAATGAATACTTTGGATTGCATGGGATTTCTTACAGAAGCCTCGCCTGCCCATCCAAGCTCAGACTTTTGTTCTCGACGCCACATTGGCTCATAAAGTGCACCATGAGAAACCGCTTCCTTTATTTCCTCTTTGAGAGAGCCTCCATCGAAAGTTAATTCCTTGGAATAGCCAAGTACATGCTGGTCTGCTGTTATTGAATGATAAGACAATGGAGAGTGGAACAACCAACCATAAATTCATGATACATTGACGTTGCCACATACCATTCCTCAGAAAGCCTTTCTGCGTCAGACAAGTTGGGGTTCATTAGCACTCGAAAGCTGTACACATTATACTCAGTAACTATCGTCATACTTTGACGGTTGTATGTGGAAACTGCAACGAAGCTTTGTTTCGGAGGAGCAGATGATTCAATTCCTTCATCACCTTGGCTTTTGGCAGACTCATCAACACCAAATGCCAGCGTATAATGGCGCATCAGGATTTTTTTTTCGATACGATTTAATTTTTGTCTTGTTCGAAAAGCATTTGTCGAATCGCATGCTAGGGGATGAAAGCGTTTGAAAAGTTTTTGGATTCCAGGACCAAAACGAAATCCATCTTGAGGCCTGAATTCTTCGATCGGAATTGTTCCGGTACTTCCGAGTAGCAAAGCTTGAACCTGTTCTCGTTAGCATCCGATTGAAACTCATAGAGAACCGAAAATACGCACAAAAGGGTCTAAATGCATTCTCGCCAACAGCCTCGAAGCGAGTTTTAGACACGGTTGAAGATGCTCCCAAATGAGAGGATTTTGCGCCGTCTATGAAATTCCTTCTTTCTCTGAACTACTTATTGGAAGTACAAGGTCACTTGATTCAGCCCACCTGCTTCTTTGCATTGTTGGATTGATCGGGTTGAATCTTCCGGAATGGTTAATGATCTCAATGAGACAACATCAAGATCAACCAGAAGTTGCGATGTGTATCCACGCAATCTGGATTGTTGGTACGCTGTTCTTTTTTCACGGGAGGCATTGGCAGACAGATTGGTAAGGTTGTATGCAGATATTGGGGTGAGCCCGCTGCGATGAGAGCCGATAATAATGGCTATAGGGGTCGGAGGCGCACCATATTTCTTCTGATAAAAGGTCGGCGAGAGCAGCATCTTTGGTACCATTAAGAATCTTGTGGAAGTTTCGCATTCGTGTGATATCAGCAAAAATGCTACCTATGAGCACAAAGCTCATTTGAAACTTATAGACATAGAGAACAAAGCAACAAAGACGTTATGCAAATCCAAACAAAATCGCATTTTGCATGAATGTCTTTGACTTTTGAATAAAGAATTAGTGCGAAAATCACAAGCAGATTATTCCATTCCACAACAATCTTTGTTCAAAGAAATTCATGAGATCAGTTGTGCTGATTTGATCATTTAGATGATGATTATGCTTAAGGCTTAGTAAATAATAAGTTTTATGTTAGTGTTGACTCAATTATGAAAGCATTCAAACATTGGAGTATCTTGGAACCCTTTAAAAGTTATCTATCAAGAGACGGTAGTCCATTAACAAATTATCATCGATACCGCAAGCTCAAGTGAATTTTGCCAGCCCTTGCTCGCTCTACTTAGCTATAAGCCATAAGCTTGTAAGTTCGCCCAATACACCAGATCACCTGCCTCTCTTGATATAAATGATCAATCATAAAGCTGAGAATAGAAACAAGATTTTTCAGAAACCAGCTCCAATCCAAACTCCAATTGAAATCAATGGTCCAGTAAGAACAGAGCTCTGATCTATGCATACAAAGTAAAGATAGAAATTCGCTAATATATCATCTTCAACAGGTACTTCCTCCCACCATAATGGTTCCTTCTCAGTTCTCATCACCGAGAAGTGATCAAGATATCCGTACTACCCCTTCACTTCTTGTTTCGAGTGCAAACACTAGTTTGGCTTCAGTTGAATATACTTGAATGCA
Source organism: Botrytis galanthina (assembly GCA_004916875.1). Classification (NCBI taxonomy): domain Eukaryota; kingdom Fungi; phylum Ascomycota; class Leotiomycetes; order Helotiales; family Sclerotiniaceae; genus Botrytis; species Botrytis galanthina. The sequence continues at coordinate 65,370 of PQXL01000135.1, forward strand.
TTATGGAATATACAGATTCTTGCACGCATATAATGGAGTGACAATTTTGAAAGGAATATGAAGGTGACTCGACTTTCGATTTTCAGGTTTCCCGAAATTCGGTAGCTTTTGGTTCTTGGATGACTTTCCTTGCTCTGGATATTACTATTTTTGCAGCGACTAGAAATCGGCAATATAACCCGTTGATATCTATGGGATTTCAAATACCGAGAATATAGGAGGGGAACCTGCGAAATCTGCAGCCCAAAAGAGAACAATGAGATTTGGTGCGATACTGATGGAAATACCTCCTCAGTAGGTTTCTATACTGTAGTCAATAGTGCATACACCAACTCAACCCTCTCCTCCAGAGTGGACAGCAACTACAAGTTATGTGGTGACATTCTGAGACGCAACCCAATTTTGATATCAGTTTGGTTTAGAGCAACACATTGCTCCAGTCGATGTAGATTTCTTTACAGCTCTTCATAGGAGAGAGCTCAATGGTCCAATCGTTGTGATGCCTCTTGTGAAGCAATGGAATACAGAAAATGTTGCCAACGATTCAAGCATCGAGAGCCCTAATAGACAAGATGGAATAGGAGGCTCCAGACCATGTATTGTGTATAGTATAGAGGCAAGCTTACATGATGATGATTTCAATAAGGCAAGGGTAGATTAGATTGGTAGAACTGATATGACTGGATAAAGAAAAGTATCAATTGATAATTTTACTCCAAAGCTTGGCCTTGATGTGAGACAGGGAGTTGGCATCTTTCTCAGGTTCTCGTAAGTCACTTGAGGTACACTGTAGACGTGTAAACGATATAACTTGGATGATACTTTGACTAAAAGCTCTTGATCAATAACTACTGATCTGATTTTCTTTGGAAATAACTGCTCACGATATCATTGTCCAACGATTACATGCGTCCGATTAGCTAGACAGCAGCGGCGATGGTAAAATGTAGAAAAGGGATCTAATATCAATTTCTAGTATCGCTATATCAAATGCTTCGTAATCCATTGGCTAAGAAATCACCCCACGCGGGGTAGGGGTGTGAATATAGTAATTGATATCGGACTGCAACATCTCGAAAAAGTTCGCAGGTAAATAATTCATGCGATCAAGGTTAAAAACAATCTTTTCGAAGAGTGTTTTGGTTATTTCACCAGTCAAGCACCAATTAATCATGCTCACCGCACGTAAAGTCCCGAGAGCATGTCAGTCATGTAGATCCCAACTTCTTTCTCTTTTCGAATATGGATTCACAAGACCCACTGCTTCGACAGCCTCTACACATTCAAGACTTCGCGACATCCGACATCGATCAATTCAGCCTCGTCCTAATACTTTACGATTATTCTCAACGACTCTAAATCGATCAGATGAAGCTCGAACGACCGCGACTACACCAGAGGCCGAAGTGAAAGCCGCAGCAGCAAGAGCAACAGAAATTGAATCGTTTGTGAGGCAGGCTAGACAAACATTTGGAGAAACCCTACCAAAGGATTATCTATCTGCCGAGGAGTATCAATTATATGAGCGATTGTACGGTGCGCCACTACGTGAAACTAGGCCGGAGGATTTAGAATATCTGCAGGTTGAGGAAGAGGATATTGGAGAGGACGGGCCATCTAGGAATGTTCTTTTGAGAGAGAACGCCGATGGCGAATTTGAAGAGATTGAATTCGATCCAGAGCTGGGTTTTAAGGTTGTAGAAGATGGCACTGACGGTTTTTCTCCTGCCAGTGAGGGCGAAGAATTGGGAGTTGAGGAAGAAGGCGAACCTGATATGGAATTGGAAGGCGAGGATATATCAATGGCAACTGAGACTTCTGCGGGAACGGATTCTACTAATTTAACATTTCAAGCTCAAAATCAAAGAGAAGTAGATGCTATCGCACGGTTACAGCGCGATATGGATGAAGCAATGGCACGAGCAGCAGAGCAAGAAGATGCTGTTTTCGACGAGGACTACGAGGAGGAGGAAGAATCGTCGGAAGAATCCGAAGAAGAATTATTTGAGGACCCCGAAAAATTTGAGGAAGACGAATACGATTCATATATTAGCTCGGACGAGGTTCGTACACATCCGCATACTAGGGCCGCTAGATTTGGCACATCCCCAAGTACCATATCACTGCCGAAAGAACAATTTGTTACACCAATTACCGAACTGCTAGAGAGAACAAGCATGAAACACGTTACGGAGGCTGCACAGAAAGCATTTGGTGGAAAGTGGTTACCATATTCTTCTTCTACTCCAAACGTAGGAAAGCTTAAGCTTTTACCACAAAAGCATGTTGGACTTGATGCTTCACAACACAGGATGAGCGAAATTGAAGCAGATGCATATTTGGCTGGCGTAATGTCAGGTACTTATACTTCTGTTATGAGTACTTTGGTTGAGGTACGCAAACGACTAGGCTCCGAATGGATTCGTGAGATGTTGTTCAGGGAGGGTGGCCAAGGTCCACGAATTCTCGATGCAGGAGCTGGTGGGGCTGGTATTGTAGCATGGCAGGAGATCTTACGAGCCGAATGGGATGTGTTGAAAGACGATGGTATTGTCGAAGGAGACGTACCTCCATCTGGGAAACACACGGTTCTTACTGGAGCAGATACATTACGACACCGAATTTCTCGATTTCTCGACAATACTACCTTTCTTCCCAGACTTCCTGATTACGTCCATTCATCCAGTGGCGAGGCCCAACTTGATGGTGGACCCGCACAACCTAGGAAAATGTATGATTTGATTATCGCCCCGCATACCTTGTTTCCACTGAAGGAAGATTTTCGCCGGAAACACATGGTACAGAACCTCTGGTCAATGCTTGATCCTAAAGGGGGTGTACTTATCCTGATAGAAAAGGGCTTACCACGTGGATTTGAGGCTATAGCAGGCGCTCGTTCTCTTTTGCTCGACTCATATATTTCTTCCCCTGGTGACGAAAACGTCGAAAAAGAACTTCAATCTCTTTCAGACAACGAATCACGGTTCGCGGAGAAAGAGGAGGGTATGATTATTGCACCATGTACTAATCATACTAAGTGTCCAATGTATCCAGTCCCAGGCCTTACCCCCGGCAGAAAGGATTTTTGTCATTTTGAGCAGCGATATCTCCGCCCACCATATCTACAAAAGATTTTAGGTGCTTCTTCTCGCAATCACGAAGATGTTAGATATACTTATCTGGCAGTACGAAGAGGTATTGATGCTAGGAAAGAAGAAGCTATTCTACAAGGAGATGCTGCAACTGACCAAGCTTTTGCTGGATATGAAGAGCACAATTTACCGGATGGGCCAGAAATGCCTGAAGAGGGTGATATACCATTCCATCCATTATCACTCCCACGATCTATGCTCCCACCTCTCAAACGTCGTGGACATGTCACCTTGGATGTTTGTACACCATCGGGTAAGTTGGAACGATGGACAATTCCTAAAAGTTTTAGTAAAGTGGCGTACCGCGATGCTAGGAAATCCAAATGGGGAGATCTTTGGGCACTTGGTGCTAAGACGAGAGTTCCCCGGCAACCCAGATTAGGAAGGGGAGGAGAAGGTGCAGTCAATAGTAAGGGATCCAAACCCGGAAAGGTCCTCAGTAAATCGGCGGCAAAGAAGAAGAAGAATAAGTTCAATATTATCATGGGCCGTGATGGTATGGAAGGTCTTGAGGAAAGTAGAGATTCGAAGAGAATATTCAAGCCTGAGAAGAGAACAAAGGGGGGACGATTTTTCAAGCCGAAGAAGCCGATTACCGAGGATGACATATAAATGCTTTCTTTTTTCGCACTATTTTTCACGAAATTATGCCATGTATGCATAGTATGGGCAATCTCTGGGACATGTAACTATGGTTCTCTGCTCCACAATTTGATTATAACTTCACACCCTAATGGAAAGCTGCTTCCATGACTTCTAGAAAAGAAGAAAAGTCTCCATTTGTATTTCGCGCACCTTGAGTTGTTATACGAGCATCCGCCTCGCACGACGGGAAAACTTCCAAGATATTTATCAACCTCAACCCCTGAAATACGGATTATTTTGGCATTCAATTTCCATTTTCAATTCCATGTTCCACCATGGATGAATGAGTGGGCCAATCGATCAACACCGCCGCTTGGTCTGTGATTTTCGCGACGCTCGAATTGAACCATAATTTAATATGAACGAACGCAAAAGGTATTTCTGTAGAATTTTCGAACACATGTGTTTCAGTATCTATTTTGAATTGCAAACAAAGAGGATCTATGAAGGATTCTGTCACACGGCGTAGTAGAGCGTTGAAGCATGGATCTCAATATGCATATAATTATTTATCCAAGTGTCTATACCCCTTTTTCTCACGGCCAAGCTTTTGTCCAGGCACAGTCTTGATCCACCGAGCCAGGTACCGGATAAGCGAACGAATCTAATCAAATCTCTTCCACTTCACTTGCCTCATAGCCACAATTCTTATCTTATTTGCGGCTAGATAACCAATAGATCCCCTTCATTTTTGACATGGAGATCGACTGTTTAGAAAAAAAGTGCCGCTGCATAGATCCTCAATTTTAACCTCATTTACTACAGTAGCACTATTGTACACATCAATTTCTAATTCTCGTTTCCATATTTCCTATCAATCTAATGATCGAAAGGTAGGTTGCCTTTTAAGAACGGTAAGGTAGGCATACTTGGGGTCCGAATATTAATAATGTCTTACCTGCTGCTGTCAATGCTTGTGATGTTTTTTCTTGGTACCAATAAACATCTGGTATTTTGATTATTGCCTGTCTTTCAATGTCTAGTCATCTTCTGTATGATATTGATTGATATATTGGTTGATTAGCAATTCACCGCCATCAACATCTATCTTTGTCATTCATTTACCAACGCCGAATTGTTCGGTATTCACTCTCATTAATACCATTTCCTTCCTTGATTTTACTCCAGTTTCATTCTTTTTGACCAATTCTTGCAGGTGCTCTTCCATTGTTTATAGAGTGAACTACTTTTTTTTGTTTATTTGTTTTCGTGGAAAAGCTGTTGCGTGCGCACGAAAAGTGCAGATATACCTAATTAACATGGAATACCATCTCTCCTTTCTTTTGTTGCCGGCGGTGAGCTGGGCAGCTGTAATTTCAACGCCAGCTTCTGCTGACAGAAATGCTGATGCCAATGAGTATGTGCCAAGTTCCTAGCTTCGACAACATACATATCTCAACCTGCCTCAATGATAAAATGCTAATTATGTATCTCGCAGAATTCAATCGAACTCCCAATCCTCACCAATCTGCACATCAAACTGCGATGTCCCCTCGTCATCCTCCCCTCAAAGCCTCGAACTCCGCGACTATGAATACCATAGCAACACGCATTCGTTTCACCACGCTAAATACGACTCTAATCCCCCACCTGGTCCTCACATTCCCACATCATGGAAAGTAGCTATTGGCGTTAATGCCTTCGTACTCCTCATTACGGCATCGATATTAGGAATGCTAGTCTGGATACTCAGGAAAGAATACAGGAAGAGGAAATTACTACAAGGAGATCCGGGATTTGTGGGCGCAAAGGATGGATTTGGGAGGAGAATGAAGAGCGCGCGAACTGCAAGGGGGATGGGAAATGCGAGGAGTGGGAGAGCGAGAGCTTGGAGTTATGATCCAATTAGGGAGGAAGAGGAGGAGGGCGAGAATATCGGGGAGGGGGTTAGGCTGGGGGGTTTGGCGTTGGATGTGAACGGACAGGGGCCAATGACTATGCCGCTCGGTATAAATAACACATTAACTCTTCCCGGGACTGGCATCGAGAAGGAAACTCCGGGAAACGCAAAAGGAAAAGGAAAGGAAGGCACCAAGGCAAAAAGAGCATGGAGGGGAAAACATGTACGATTCTCAAGCTGGGGAGGAGAGATCGATGCGAGGGATACGCTTGGAGCGGTGGCTGGAAGTAGTGGAAAGGAAAACGGCATTGCGGCATTAAGGGCGGAAACGCATGAATATGTACAGACGCCTTAGGTGTGTGGTATTTGTGTCGAGAGTTGTGTTTATGAGGGGTGCCCCACCTTACATATTTTTGTTTATATGGAGGGGAGATTGTACAGATGTTTGTGGAGCGGAGTATGTATATTGGGATGCGCAGCTAGACAGAGGGGGGATATCTGTGCATTAGTGGCGTTCAGCATTCATCTATTCATTCAAGTCATTCAAAAATTAGCGGGATCAGGCGGGAGTTTTCACAGTAATTTATTTCATTTTCGTCCGAAAGAATCAGTTTCCATATCCCACTTGTCCACTCCGCTCCTCGCGTCTCCTCTGCTATCTGATTCCAGAACAAATCCCCCCTTTGATCAAACTGTCTCTCGAAACAAATTCGCCACCCCCCTCTCTGATATCCGAAAATACCCAACTGTTGCACACCTACAAATCGGTCCGGAACGCCGGGGACAATTGCCGGCAAACTACTGTTTCTTTGTTGACATAATTTTCGAAATACAAGATGCGAGACCAGAAAGTCGATGCGACGAACAAAGAACAGGATTCGGCTTTTGCGATTGTGGGCTAATGTGCAAAGGATGTCACGACGCTTCGGATATTCCTTTGTTGGTGTGAGGATAGGGGATAGGGGGGAGGCGAACTGTTCTCAGTCAAGGAGTAAGGCTTTGTGGTGATGCTTACTAGTATCCTAGATGCTGGAGCTAGGCAATAAGAAATCGATGTTAAAGAGGATGGGAAATTAGGATCGAGATGAGTTTTAGAGCTTTGTTCGTTGAGAGGAGGGGAAATTTTTGCTTTTTTCGATGGATGGATTAAGTGGATTGTTGTTGGAGGTTGATTGGCAGTTTGTTTCACATTATCTTTTAGAGAACACAATTGAAAAAGTAGGTTTGGTGAGATGTGCAACAAAACGATTTGGTCATTTGTTTCTTTGTTTCTTTTTTTTTGGTTTAACTAAAATGAGCTACTGAGTCTTGATCTGGAACACTAGCTTTATTTCGGAGTTTTCTACATGTATGATCATCTTGAGAATGCCCCTGAGAATAACATGTGATATATAGAAGTCGTCCAGCATAGGGGTACGGAACATAGCTCATTGGGAAGACAATAATATCTATTCTTTATTTCATGCTATCACTCCTTGAAGCGAAAGAGTTGATGGCAACGCTACCCCTATATGTTTTCACTACTACGCTACTGTCTGAACATTATTCCTCGCTTTTGAATAAGGCAATATGATCCACAAACCCCGCAATATTATCAGAATAATTCGCAATATCTATCCCATCAATAGTGATCATACTCGTGATACCTACTGTATTCAGGTTGTAAATACCGATCTTCGAGCTGTCCCCCTCAAGACTGAAGATTCTAGCTTGACAAGCCTCGCCATTTCCTTGGGCAGAACACGCTGGTCCAGATATTTTAGTAAAGGAGATGATCGAGACAGATTGGAGAGAACTTACAAGTACTATAATTATCAAAGAAACTGTACATTCCAGCGCCATATACATAAATATGTTCGCTGTCAATGATACGGAGACCCCATCCTTCTGCGCAGTTCTCTCCTGTTGTATTTCCACATGAGCTGACAAAATCGGGATCATTCCATTCATCCAATGCTGGAAAGGGGTAAATCGCAGTGGGGTTCGGTTGGTAATAGGCAGTTTCCGTCTGGATTTGTCCTGCGAAAATATCTCTCGTACTATCAAACTGATATTGATATAAAGTATGGTGCTCAACAGCAGTCCCAATCAGCCATATAGCTCCTTTTCTAGATTCGCAATAAAGTCCACGGCCTGCATAAATTGTGATTTGAGATAGATTAGGGTCGTCGATATCGTGATCGGCAACCCAAAACCAGTTATTTTCTAGGTAAAGACCGGATGCATGCTTGGTAATGTGCATTGACATGAAAGCAGCTCTACACTCAAGAACAATCCCAGTACTATTAGCGGTAGCGGGACAGCGGTCCAACTGGAGATCAGAACCCACGAATCCACCAATACGCGTGTGGACATCCCAAAGTCCGGAAGGAGACCACGCTGGACTGGCTAAATTCCATTGAATCAAAATGGCTCCTCCCATGTATCCTTGTGTCGAAACAATCGTATCTGACCATTCAACAACACCCCTCTCCAGGGGAAGGCCAACTTGGACAACAGGTTGAGGATGATCAATATCTGTGAAAAACGATCCCGATCCCATGATGACTGGATATGATTCACCAACAATCCTCGAACGGGATGGAATATGAATAGTCGACGTAACCATGTAAACTCCACTGTCGATATAAACAATCTTATTGGCGATGGCCGCAAGTGCAAACACATGGTTCAATGCCTCCGTGTCATCAGTGACCCCATCTCCAGTGGCACCCGCTGTACGTACTGAAACGAACTCAGAAAGCGGATAGTCTTCATACTGAGGTTTTGAACGGGTGTGGAACTTTCCACGGGGGGAAAGAGACTCAGAGCGAGGAAAGGGAACAATATATCCCTCAAAGCGGGTAGAGTTGTTTGGTGTATATTCGTTTCCTTCTCCCCATCCATTGATGATCATTGATTGGTTGCTTGTTCCAGCCAAAACCGTATTTTGCGATTCCTGTATGGCAATTGGAACATTCGTTAAATGGATATTATCAAGAATAAGATTTCCAGCAGCCGCTGGCAAAGATGAATTATTGTAAGCTGTAATGATGGCGACGTCAGTATCTCTGAAGCTACTGTCAATTAGTGTGACAGACACTACAGCTTGGTCTGATGATCCGCCTGAGGACATATTTAAACCAGTGGTACAATTGTTGATATTGATTCCCATATATGTCCATCCCCAGTCCCAGATTTGGTCGATGGCTGTTACAATATTATTAAAGGTTAAGTTTCGAACTGTAAATTGCTGGTTGCCAAATACGGCCCCCGTTTTGCCGCCATTAAAGATCAAATCATTCATGAAGCCACCGGAGCCTATTTTTTGTAAGCGTGAAGCATTGAAATCATGACATAAACGAAGTGGGTGACTTTAAGGGGCGGGAATCGCCAGGTGGCCAACGTACCTCCCTCGATGAACAAGCCTTGCTGCTGAGTTCCAATTGCATCGCTCATTTGAAATACAATATTCTGTAGACTAGTGGCTTGTGCAGTAGGCCAGTGGATTCCATAGGCTGAAGAATTAGACGGGATTTCCGTCAGATCCAGCACCAGATTACGAATTTGACGATAGAAGACATTTGTGGCTCCAAAATTAAGTCCATTGGCCCCATATGTATCTCCGTCAATCAAACCAAATCCGGTGAAGTTTGCTGTAGCCTTAATTACTGGGAGTTGGTTTGGATTACCTATAATCTGAGTGATATAGTAATCAATGATGGAAGATGAGATGATGTATGTCCCAGCTGGAAAGTAGACTGTGGCAGGAGTTGTTGTTGTAGATTGACAGTCGCCAGGCTTGCATCTTCCGCCAGAACTGATGGCTTTGTTGATAGCAGCAGTATCATCTGTTATACCATCCCCTTCACGATGTTAGAAAGCACTAATAAATGGGTATAAAAGTATGATTATATCAACCTTTGGCTCCAAAATCTTTCACATTGCGGAACACTTGATATGAGGTGTCGTTAAAATTGAAAGGGGCAAGTCCCTGATGAGCGATGTCCTCGAGCCAATATGATGGTGCAGAAGAATTCCTTGTCGTGGTGACATTATTAAATATCCCAAGCGAACTGGATATGGCCAATGAGCCCTTGACCGACGCAAGCTGAATAGTAGTAGTAGAGGTAAGGATCGAAATCACGCTCTTGAATAATATGTTTAAAGACAGAAATAGAAAGAAATGATAGACGCCCATATTTGTAAGGTGTTTCGAATGTTTTGGAATTTAATGAAAGTTCATTCTGTGAGCGAATCGGGTATGAATTTGAAAAGAGATATAAACAACCAAATGAATGTCGACGTTTTGTTTCGTCAGTTGAACAGAAGAACAAAAACAAAAACAAAAAGACATTGAAGACACGGCAATAGAAGTGTTGATATAAAAGCAAATACAAAATGAACTAGGTCAATGCGGTACCATTGTCACTTCCTAATAGGAATTCTGGATCACCTAGCCATCCCATCCAATATTTGTGGAAGTGACACAACTGTATTCGTACTACTCATCTCCACCTATCTTCGCGCATGTTATCGCCCGTCTTACCTTGATGCTTTCAACTGCGACAGGAACATCGATAACGGTGTCAATCCTGTCGAGTGGCCAACGTCCAAATTAAGATTTACCTCAGGTCCACAAGAATCAAGTCTATCAGGGGCAGATGATGTCAATAACATATGCAGCTGAGGGGGAACTATTTTGGGAGATTCTGATCATCGAATGATCGTCGAATATTGAGACTAGACAACTACCAATTCTTCAACGAAGTATTCGGAGCTTGGAGCACGTGTGTCATTACACAACATCGTGCGAGGCTTTCCACTATCTGGACATACAGCATGGCGGTCCAAATTGTTGGATCGACGTTTTTGATCTCAGTTCGGGGAGATTTTGTACTGTGAAGTGTAGGGAATGTCGTGGAACGTGTGTTGAGTCGTTGACGCGTCAGGCTTGGTCATGTGATCAGAACTTTTCCAACAACGAATGAAATCACTAAATCCAAAACATAGGGACTTGCCTTAATATCGAATGAGATTTGATTGCAGGTACGATTAGTTGTATTGTAAGATTGAATAAAGTATCTGCACATTCTACTCTTCCATCTGGAAATGTAAAACAAGGGATAGTCTTGACCCAAAAGGGTTCGATGTGTTTTGGATTCGATGGGTTTAACCTTATACGGTTTCGGATTCGTTTTTGCAAGATTTAAAAACATCGCAACATTTCCCGTGTATTGATCATATCTACAGCAGTACTGCGAGCTCTAGTTACGATTGACCGAAGAAAATTGAATGTAATTTCGATTTGTACGCATTTATTACCCGTTCATTGAAGCTCTAGTTTCTATACTGATCCCATCTATCCTTTCCCGTTACCATTCTACCCTCTATAACTTTTAGCCATTTACTTCATGTTGTCATTACTCGTTAACCTGGTGCACTGCACCATGGCGATTGACCATGGAATTTATCCATAAGATCCTCCTCCCAATTCTTGAAATGTCATTTCATACCAAATCACGATAGTGATGCAGTAGAGCTCGAAGCCGGAGTACCTACCACAACCCTTGAAGTAACTTTCATATCGTGCTTGCCATCCTTTTCGCATCTCCCCTCATCTTGTGTTCCCAGATACTCCACAGGCCCCAATTCCACAACGCCACCACCCGTGACTACGCCCTTCCTATTGCCTTTCCTAAAACTAGCATCAATTTCTTCCAAACTCTTCCCCCTCGTCTCCGGCATCCAAAACACTGCCACAACGACTGTTACTAAAGCAGCACTTCCCCACAACCAATAGCACCCACTCGTACTCTTTGACAGAAAGATAGGCGTCGTGAATGCTATTATCCAGTTCACCACCCAATTAGCACTCAATCCCAAGCTCGTTGCTCCGGCTCTCGTTTTTGCACTTTGAATCTCGGCCACGTATACTCTAAAGGTTACGGCCCACGTGGCAGAAAAAATAATGGCGAAGAGGTAGATGCAGATGATAACGACCCAGCGTCCGGCGCCATGGGAGGAATGTACAGAGTCGGAGGCATAGAGAGAGGCGATGATGAACATAACGATAAATTGACCAGCACCACCGACGATGGTGCTAGTTTTGCGTCCCCATTTATCGGCGAGCATAAAGGTTGGGATGGTTGTAACGAAGATCAGGAGGGCGGAAATTCCCGAAGCGAGAAAGGAGGCCGTTGAGGAAGTTAAGCCGGCGGATTGAAAGAGGAGGGGTGCGTACTGATTTTGTCAGTTTTGAGATGTGAGAGTATAGGAGTAGATTGGAACACATACGTATAAAACACCATCAATGCCAGCCGCCTGCTGGATTCCCATCAGGAATAGCCCAAGAACTGTCCTCTTCCAAGCATCTGGTGCAAAAATTGCCAACATATCTTTCGCTTTTACTTCTTGGTCCGCCTTTTCATTATCATCTACATCATCGTCTACCTTTTCTCTCTCTTTTTCGGGGAGGTTCAAATCTGACCATACGCGCTCCGCTTCCTCAAACTTTCCTCTTGCCGCTAACCATCTTGGACTTTGCGGTAGAAACAGCATAGTGCTGGCTGTGAACAAGAATGCGATAATTGCTTGTACCGCAAATGGTAATCTCCAACTCAAACTTGATTCTATTCCCACAGAACCATAACACATAAAATAGCCTACTAGAACCCCCATAGTGGTGACGAGCTGGGGAAGACTAGCCAAAGTACCTCTTTGGGAAGGTGGTGATATCTCGGTAATGTAGACGACTAATGTGCTTAGGAAAAAGCCCTCGCCAACACCCTTAACAGCGCGCCCGATGAAAAGCTGAGGAAGGTGGAAAGAACTACATTCAATAGCAGCACCAATACCAAAAATAAAGGAGCCGATTGCAGTAGCTGATAAGCGACCAAGAGCATTTGCCAAATGACCAGTGAATATTGAGGAGAGAGCTGCGGGTATGAGGATTGTGGAGACAAGGAGGCCATGCTGGAAGGGGGCGGATTGCGTTAGTTCTAGTTGGGCAAGTCAAGCGAAGACGAAATAATGAGAGGGAGGGGGGTTACACACAACTGTTGATGAGAGTTTGCCGAAAGTTTCGTCGAATTGAGGCATCACCGTTAGGGGACCAATAGTGCCCGTATCAAGGCCAAATAGAATACCACCAATTGATATAATGATGGATGCTTGTATGTATCTTGGGGGCATCGTTGAGCATTTGGCAAGCCATGGCTTGCAGCAGGAAGAAATGGTCATATCTTCGAGATCAAGGAAATTATGAGGCTATGAGGTTATGAAGATATATTGAAAAAATTGTACGCTGATGGAGGGGTTCGAGATTAGAGAACAAGAGAACAAACCAAGGCACATCTATGTGAGAATGGAATAGAGGTTAATATAGAAATATACTTATCTTCAACTGTTACACTATCACTTACTGTTTCCACAAAATATTGGAAAATCTAGAAGAAAAAATGCAACATTGATAATTTGATATTGCGGACAACCTGCCTGCTCGCATTTCTTCTTCGAACGATAAGGAATAAATGTGGATATTTTTGAGGATAAGAAACATATCTTCTGTGTTTGATATAAGCTTAACTTACCTTATCGACATAGTAGCTAGTCAGGACCTCTTCAAAGGAATTCGAAAATAGTGGAGAGGTGAAGCTGGGAAACTTTGCCGATAGGGTAGAGCTACTTGTGCCTAAGCGGTCAGGTTTCTTGGGCATGACTATATTATGGAATTCGGCTGACATTGGAAAGATTCACAGTGTAAAGAGCTCGAGTCCAATTTTGATCCTTCATTCGACTCGCGTAGTATGCTTCAAGATGAATGATGTACTGAAAGGTTAGAAATCCGACGTTAACCTTTGATGAGACGCTGGCACGTGACTTAGTAGACTCCATCTCGGAAGACTTTCCTTTCATTCATTGGTTCGCCACTAGCCAGAGCATCTTCAACTAATGCCCATAGGACTTCAGATTCGATGTCAAAGTTATCATTTGAATTGATTTGGATGTTGTCATTAACTCACACTTAGGCACGAAACATGAATTGACGAGCGAGCCCCTTCGTTGTCTGGCGAGGAAGTGAATTGACACCCAAAATACCGAAGCTATTTCTAGAGACACACCACGACTGGGCACTTGAGCTAAATACCGAGGCCTATAAGGACCATTTGGCATAAACCCCAAAAATAGATTTCTGTCTGAAGCAAAAAGAATTTCTATAATTTGTATGGTGCATCCATAGAAATCTTGGAAAGAAAAATTGCATTATACAGAACAATATAGATTATAGTTTTATTATAGAAAAAATTATATTATTAGAAAGCTTTTATTATTATTAAAATTATCAAAATTTCAAAATCTATTTTAGAATTCTTGAAAAGAAGTGTATTAATATTCAAATTCTAATAGATAATCTTTTATGAATAATTTTCTTTTTATGCATAGACTATTATATTATAAGCGAAAGAATTTCAATAAGGATTCCTTATCTAAATTATTTAGAATTCAAAATTAAATGAATAATCAATAATCAAATTATATAAAAAATAATATTCAAATCAATATAAAACTTTTAAGAAATGAATGAAATAAAAAAGAAAGAGATTTTATTATAAATTAGAAATCAAGAAATCGATTAATAAAATTATTTTCGAATTATATCAAAAATTGAAATTTATATTTAATTATACTTTGTTAAATTATAAAGTTTGAGATATTTTTGATCAATACCTTAAAAATCAGGCTTAATTACTAATCAACCTTCAATTTATATAAGAGAATATTCAATTCAGTACACAACCTCAAAGGAATTGATGAAATAAAAAGAAAAGTGATTTTCTTATTAATTAGAATTCAAGGAATCGATTGATATAATTTTTTTGAATTATCTCAAAAAATGGAATTTTCATACATTATTGAAATATTTGAATAAATTCATATAATAAATCGATTTCAATATTTCATTTTTTATTATTCAAAATTTCAATAATAAATGAAAATTCCATTTTTTGAGATAATTCAAAAAAAATTATATCAATCGATTCCTTGAATTCT